>OX388352.1:18722799-18865773 GCA_947579665.1 Sympetrum striolatum | reverse complement strand
AAGTTCGGTTTCAGGGTGAACAATGTAGTTAGAACTGCCTCTCGATGCGATCAGAGCGCGAGGTTATGCGATTATGTCCTCTCTCTCAAACTTCCTTGAGTATCGTCCGACAATCGCCGGCAGGAGACAAAAGATTCAGTTTTTTTTCGTTTTTCCTTCAAAATGGACATATGAAAGTTTTGCGGTGAGTGCTTTGCAAATATGCCCAAGCAGTGGCGCAGCGAGGGGGGAAGTTTAGGGGTTCAAACCCCTCCCCAAGAGTCAAGTCCCATGACTAGCAGTGTGGTTTTTTCTGCTGAAGAGTATAAAACCCCAATCATTTGCTTGATAAATTCAGCGAAAGCTTTGCATGCCAGTAAATATGGCTCCGATTACAGCTGAGTTGATGTTTTCGGTAGCAGAGCAGGCGTAGAGCCGACATCGATATCAATGGGACGCTACGAGTGTTTCGCAAACAATGTTTAACGCATGCACTTCATAACCATATCCTTTTGTTAGATGACTCAAGCCATAAGATAAGATACCCATGAGAAGAATTCGAAAGTGCTGATTCGTTTACTCCTCGCAAAAACACAAGGGAATATTCGAGAAGTAATTCGAAACTTACACCCTGAAAACATAGATTAAGATTACGTTTGAGAGGCAAACAGGTTGATAAAACGCTCAGTTAGATCTGTTGCATGTAACTGTTTTGAGGGTGTGAATGCAAAGCTAGTGTGCATGTGAGAAATTCACAGGGAACAGTTCGAAGGAGGGTTTAGTTTGGATTTCATAAGATACAGATGGACATACGAAAATTTTTTTCACAGTTCGCTAATAGCTCGAGGCCTCTATCGGGAAAACGTAAGTTAATTTCTATGCAGTTTTTTGTAAAATGACCATTATTAGTTGCATAAATTAGGATTGTATTATTTTAGTGCTGTTATCGGAGGGCACATCTCAAGATGAATTTAGCGACAATTCCAAAGGAACTGGTTCCTTTGTTAAGCATTCTGGACAATTATAAGTCTGTACAGTAGACTCTTCATTACTCGGGATGATATAAAATATAACGATCCTTATTTTATAATCACCCGTTAATTTGCCGTATAGTTACACGAAAATAATTCAATAACCGGGTTTCCGTAGAAATTTGTAAAAATATTGGAGCAATACAAGATATCAGTAAAAATTAATTTTCGATGATATTACGTATTAGTAATATACCATTTTGGAAGTAAATCAGTCAGCTGAAAGGTATTGTGCGCGTAAGTTACGCACATATTTATCGGAACTGTGACTTGATGACTTGAAATAAATTTGAGAAACGGTTCAAACTGTGACTTAAATTCTTCAGCTTCCTTTTCGATGCAGCCAATTTTTTCTCTTGTGATAGAATCCCACGAATCTCATATCTGGTTATGCAATGCCCATTCAAAATTTCAATTCGTGGAAACTTTTTTTTCCTTGGAATATTCAGAGCGTAAGACTGGGTTTTGTATCATCTCTCTGCTGGTTAAACCACCTATTACTTGGTCTAAATAATTGTAAGTTGATGTCTTCATTTTTTCCACCTTGGTATATAACTTGATTTCTGCAAATTCAATTATAATATCAACTATAATCAAGAGTCTAGAGAATATTTTAATGCAGCCGAATGTTTACTCTCCGGTATGTGACGCATTCAATTGAAAACTTGGCTAATACATAAATAACGAAATCAGGCTTAATTGTAAGCCTACCATAAAATTTCATCTGATATACATGATTTTTTGTTTCTTAGAAGAGGAGGTAATTTTAAAAGCAACGGATGAAGTCATTCCTGAGAAAGCTGCTGATGATAGAGTCTAATAACGAAAGATGTTCAAATAAGGATGGGTGCACCAATGTGGTGATTTATTGAGACGTTTTATATCGCTTGTCAAATAACCGTAACTATTTTTTCCTTTTCACGCTTGGCAACCTCTTGGAAGAAATAACTCTCAAAGACTCGGGAAGTATATATCTACAGCATCAAAATACTTAAGCATCGAAAAAAATTTATTTTTAATAGAAATTGGACGTAACTAAACTAGAAATCCAAACAAAACTTATGATAAGTTTCCAATACTTTGCTTATGTAAACTACTATCTTGGAAAGTTTAATGAGTTGGCCATATAAGCGTTAAACTCCTCTAGTTTTCAATACATTTAGTTTTTGAAAGATTTGACATATTCGTAGTAAGAAGCAGGCATGAATAAACTAGCCCCTGTAATTTAGGCATTTTTCATTTTATCAGGCAGTTTGCCCCCCCTAGCCCAGTGGCTGGTGACGCACAGTGGTCCGAAATCGAAAAAAGCCGGACAAAAGTCCAAAATTGCTTTTTTGAGATACAGACTTGAAACTCTGCATATATACAGCCAATTGATTGCTGATCATGGAACGGTAAGTCATTTTCCATAAATCCTATGCGTTACTTAGATACGGATGGTCATACATGACTAAATTTCCAGAAGCACGCCCGATTTTAGTTTTCTTCGGAAATCTTATAAGTTAAGCTAATATTGGACTTGTGGAAGGAATTCAGTGGAATAAAAAATATTATATTCGATCAAAATGGTACTTTATCTATGCTATCCATCAGTTTCAAGGATATTAGTCAATATTTGTGTGGTGTTCCATCACAAAATGGCGGACGCTTTTTTCAGACAAATTTTGGCATAAAGTAGTCGATATCTTTTGTTTAAAAAATATGTGCAGCGGGAAATTACACTTAAGTATTGGGTAAAGACAGTTTAAGAATATTCAGCAGAGATCATTTATGAACGTTACCGACCACGAAAATAAACGCGATTTTTCGATCGCGCTGCAAGATCCTGGTCCGCGCTGCTGGGCCTGGAAGTACGGCGGCTTCGTTGGATTGTTTTAGTTTTTTGGGCCTTAACTCTTTAAAATCGCCGTTTTTAAGCTAAGTATGCAGTCACTATCACTGTCACTGTTCAGAAATTCCATATCGAAGATATGAAGAGGATATTTGATCGTGCGAATGAGTCAATGGATGCGGTACTCTGGTAAATACGCTTCGGTTTGGATACTTTACGGATTCTTGCCGCAAGTTAGAAACATCCTTCAACTTTTGAGACAGATAGTCAGCTCGAATATACGGTAACGGGTTCGTGCATTGCAGAAAAGGCACCATCTGATTGTTTTTCTACCGCTTACCCTTTCCACCCTCGCCGACGAAGGCCACGCTAATAGGGGCTTTTGATACAAAAGTGTGTTTTACCAGAAAAGGAACATATCAAAAGTAGATGCTAATTTTTTTCCAAAATTGAGACTCAAAAGTTGGGGGGGGGGCTTATATTCGCACGGGGGCAATATTCGGACATTTACGGTACTTGTTTTACACAAACTCTCACAACTAACCATAATTATTTCTTACTGAAACTTATTTTTGGCAAGTGTAGTTAACCTAGATATCATATAAAACAAATGCCATCACGAAATACAATTGTGGTCAAAAATAAAAATGTTAAGCCCTGCAAACTAATTATCGGCAAATTAAACAAGGAAATTGCAATTTCATCCAGTTCGAAGATGATCCACATGATGATACTGTAGCTGACGAAGCATTAATGTTTATACGAGATGATGAATTTTTAGGGTTTTAAAATTACCACATACGAGTTATGACATGTTTTCATAATAAGAGAGTTGAATTAAATAAAACAATTTCATATCTTTAAAATAAAATTGACGCATATTTATTCTTCTCAAATTATATTAATTTCTTCACATGTACTTTTATATTACAAAAATGTTATACATATATATTTTGATGTTTTCTTTTTACAAATGAAAATCAATAAGCACATCATGGTCTGTCTTTGTTTATATAATTGTTATGATTCTACTTAGCATTAGGAGTTAATGGAAGTTGTTTCAGCAGTGTAGTGATTTTACATTACCACATTATGATACCATTATTTATATAGTAAATTTTTAATACCATTGTGTTTGTTTTTATAACGCATATTTATTTCAGTAGCCTGAGTGACACCAACGATGAAAACAGTATACTTAAAACAGTCTTACTTCCCATAAAATAGAGCTGGGGGAAGTGGTGTTGCCTTATTTTTTGGATAGACTTATATGGTGAAAACAGGCTAAAACCTGAAATTCACCTCAAAATTTTAGTGGTCAACTCATATGCCAGATCAACTTATACACTGGCATATACGGTAGTTAATAATTCAAGGATAAACAGTTTGAATAAAAATCTGCATGGATGCCATGCTACTATTTTCATAATGCCGAAATGGGAAACAAGGCAAATATGATCTTTGAATTGATGAAGTTTCTACAATATTGATAAGTTAATATTGCCGCAAGGTATTTTGGACTTGTTCCTTTTCTCTTTCTTTGGACTGTTCTTTTCTATGAGCGCATATTTTAAATTCTATCAACATGCAACATCCTCATTTTCAGATAATGTATAAGCATTTCATATTTGAAAAGAATACCCAGACAGCACAGATTTCCCTTTACAAAATATAAAAGCCTTGTACTGGTAAAATTTGTGCTCCTACAAAGGAATTACCATTGTAATACAATGGTAAAAGAACCACTCACCCACTTTTGTAACCTTACATTTGTATTACCATTGTAACAGGTCTAGGTTTCGTGTATAAGTCAAATTGCGATCTCTGTGTACGTTTCACTCATTACTCATTTCACTCATTATGTTCACGTTTTGCTCATGAGCTCCGTCATTATCAACATACGGTAGGTGGGGTTGTGTGGCGGCGGAGAAGGTCCTTTGACCGAAAGTACGTGGTAGGGTGAGGGCCGCTGCTGTCCCTGCTGGCTGCCTCCGTGGTGCAGGAGCTGTTGCTGTTGTTTGTCTTGGTGCGGCTGGTGGTGATGTTGGTGGCTCAGCCAACCTCGGACGCCTACTAGTGGCGATACCTCTCCGCCTCTGACCACTCCTCAGTCCTAAGGACTGCCTTCGGCTGTCGCCTTTAGGGCTGATGGGTCCTGCTGGGAGGGCCACACCAATGCTGCCTTCTTGCACTGGGACTTGCGTCCGTTGGCCGAGGTTGGATGCGAATGAGGAGGCATCAGTTAGGCACCGCCTCCGGGCTCTGGAGATCCTCCGGCGTCGGATGGTGCGTCCATCGGAGGCAGGGAGGTGTTAGGGGATGCGGGAGGGGGGAGTGGGAAGGCGAGACGCGGGCTGATACGCCTACACTCTACATTCCCCCACCGTCTGTAGAGGTGTAGCAGTGCTGGAGATGAGAAGAAACGAGTGGGGTTGAAAGAGCATGGCTGGGTGCAGCGTCTGGCTTCGACACCAAATTTGCGACGGTAGTAACACATCCCTGGTTGAGCGGGGCGCTGTGTAGTGTATGTGGAGCCAGTGGGACGAGGTTGAGATCTGCTCTGGGTTCAAGACCGTGGGTGTGGGGAATTACTGAGACGAGTTTGTATATCTTGGAGCTGCTTGGCGAGTTCCTCCATCCGTTGAGCCAATGCTGAGTAGTCAGGCGTAGAGGGTTCAGCGTGGACGGTGGGGGCAATCGGAGGCGGAACGACAGCGACGATGCGGTCGGCACTATCTGCAAGCTGATCGAGAGGAAGTGTAGTAGTCTGCGCTTGGAGAATGGACTGCATGCTGAGCGGGAGACGCTGTAGCCACAGGGTACGCAGGAAAGAGTCCTGCACTTGTGTTGCGTCTATGAGAGAACGCATGTGTCGCAGGAGATGTGAAGGCTTATGATCACCCAGTTCTTCTGCTGTGAGAAGTTGCCGAACCCGCTGCCCCTCGGAGAGAGAGACGCGCTGTATCAACTGAGATTTAGTGTCTGGTAACGATTCGCGGTTGGAGGGTTTATTATGAGGTCACTTATTTCACTGGCGAAGCGATGGTCAAGGCTTCCTACGACTTAATTGTACATAGTTAGGTCCGAGGTGATGTTGGCCAAGGAAAATTGTGCTTCGACCTGGGCGAGCCATACTGCAGGTTGAGCTGGCCAGAAAGGGGGAAGTTAAGGCGTGACGCGATAGGTGGCAGCAGGGCTGATGCCGGCGGAATCGGAGAGCGGAGATTCCTTCTGCGATGGTTGCGGAGGTAACGACACTTGCTGTTCTTGTTGTAATTGCGGAGCCTGTTGGTGTTGCAGCTGGAGGGCTGCTAGTTGTTGGGGATGTTGCTCTTTCTGGGCAAGGAGCTGCTGTTGTAGTTCCGCGAGTTGCGACCGAAGTTTGGCGAGTTGCTCCGCGTTTCCCATGGTTGCTTTAGACGCAGCTAGCTTGACGAAGTGGTCTGTGGAATGCTGTGTGAGATGCGTAGAGAAGTCCGTGTAGCGAGGTTCCTGATGATGTCCAGTGATTACGATAAGGAAGATTCGTTCAATGTTGCTAGCTTTATATCTGAACTAATTGTATGGGCTGGAGACAGTAAAGTAAGCCATGAAAAAATAAGCGCTCTTCTAAAATGGCTAAGAACACACCCTAACTTTTCAACTCTTCCGTCAGATGCACAGACGCAACTTAAAACACCATGGTTTACTGATATTGCAGTGATAGGTGATGGGGGAAAATATTATCATATCAGTGTAGCTCGAATGTTGTTGCATCTGATGGGGTTGCATAAAAAACTAGAGAATGCTGTCGAGTTGAGATTGCAGTTCAACTTCGATGGTTTGCCATTGTCTAAAAGTTCTGGAAGCCATGTATGGCCAATTTTGATGACTAAGTTTGACTATCCTGAAATAGACCCTAGCGTGGTTGGAGTAAACCTGTAAGCTCTAAGACCTATTTGGAAGCATTCGTTACTGAAATGACATACCTTACAACTGATTTCCTCTCATAAGAAAAATAAAAAAAAGCCATACATTCTTATGTTGCCGATACTCCTGCAAGAAGTTTTGTTACAAATAAAAATGCTCATAATGCATATTATGGTTGTTTTAAATGTAAAACAAAAGGTGATTGGTATGATAACCGGGTTGTTTTTAATGAGATGGATGCTGAGTTACGGAAAGATGACACATATGTCTATGTCTATGTAAGACCCCTGCAAACCGCCTTTCGGCGTGTGGCAGGGGGTGCAAGCACCTTGACTCTATTTTCCTAAACGGTTGCTTTCGCGTATACTTCGCGGAAAAAATGAATTTTTGAAACGATTTGTTCTAGTATCTATTTCCCTAATCTTTATGGCAGTATCAGAACGGCTCATATAACAGGGGGGTCGCATTATATCGGTTACATCATCTGAGAACGTAATTTCTCTGAACTTATTTAATAAATTTATCCTTTGAATTTTTCTTCTATCCTCTAATGATTCCCATCCCGAGTCCTGTAACATCTGAGTGACACTCGCGGTTTTATCGTAGTAATTTTTTACAAATCGTATCGCCTTTCGTTGTACTTTTTCTAAATCCCGAGTATGCCATTTCTCGTCGGGGTCCCATACACTACATGCATACTCAAGGTGAGGCCTAACTAACGCTAAGTAACATCGCTCGCGAACTTTTTCTTCGCTCCTACCGACTATTCTTTTAAAGAAGCCGAGATTCTTAAGCGCTTTTCCACATACATTTTGGATGTAGGCACTCCATGATAGATTATTCGTGAGAGTTAATCCAAGATACTTTACCGATTCTACTGTCATTAGGTTTACCCCTCGGAGGCTATAAGAATAATCATTTATTATAGATTTACTTTCGAAGAAGTTAACTACCGAACACTTTTCTACATTAAGCTCTAATTGCAAATCATCGCACCAGTTCATAATTCTATCTAAGTCGTTCGAAATGGTTAATCTATCCTCTGAACTAACTATTTCCCTTTAAATTACTGTGTCGTCTGCGAATATCCTAACATTGCTTTCAATGTGATTGCTGAGGTCGTTGACGTATACTAAAAATAACAACGGTCCAATTACACTGCCCTGAGGGACGCCCGAGGTCACGTTAACCAAGTTGGAACTATAATACCATATATATAATACCATCGAGTACTACTCGTTGCTCTCTATCGGTGAGAAAGTCTTTTATCTAGTTAATAACTTCTGCATTGATACCCGGAACTTCTAATTTGTACAGCAATTTATGATGAGGTACCTTATCGAAAGCCTTCCGGAAATCTAAAAATATCACATCGACTTGCTTATGTTTTTCAGCAGAGTTTACAACATCGTGTACTAATAGCGCCAGCTGAGACTCGCAAGAACGAATCTTACGAAAACCGTGTTGATTCCTAATTATGAAATTGGACGTTTCAAGAAAACCCATTAAAGAGCTAGCTATTATATGTTCCATAATTTTACCGATCAGTGATGTTAAAGATATAGGCCTGTAATTAGCTGGATCGTCCTTAGAGCCACTTTTAAATATTGGCGTGACATTCGCAATTTTCCAATCCTTCGGGACCTTTCCTTCACTCAAACTCTTGTCAAATATAACTTTAAGAAAAGGTGCTACGCTCTCCGCAACTTCCTTGAACACTCGAGTCGGTATGTCTTCAGGACCCGGAGCTTTATTCGGTTTAATCTGTTTAATAGTTTAATGATGCCGTCTTCTCTGAAGGTGATTTTCGAAATCGATTCAGGTTTATCAACATTCGGGAGATAATTTGATGTATCGTCAGACATGAAAACGCTTCGAAAAAAAAATCATTCAAGATATTAGCTTTGCCTTTAGCATCGTTTACTATATTACCGCTAGTAAACTTTAAGGAACCAACAGTTCATATATGATTTAGGCTCTCCATTATCTACCATTCCAGGGGCAAATATATATTCTTTTTTCCCTCTAGACTGGACGCACCTCATCTGTCTGGGTGTTGTGAAAAAAAATCTTCTTGCTTTAACACAATCTAAGAGATTCCACAGGGTTAAGTTATCATTCAAAGATATGTTCCATGTAAACGATAGACTACAAATGTGTCTTACTGCAATTCCTTCACATTTTGCAAGAAAATCACGTTCACTTACATATTTAGCCAGATGGAAGGCAACAGAATTCCGACAATTTTGTCTATACACAGGCCCCTATGCTCTGAAAGATATTGTAGATGATAGTGTTTATTGCCAATTCCTAACATTGCATTATGCCTTAATAATCTTGCTCTCAAAATGTTTACATCCTAAAGGCATTAATTATGCAAACAAATTATTAAGATATTCCGTTCAGCACTTTAGTGAGCTTTATGGAAGGCAAGCCATGTCTCATAATGTCCACAACCTATTGCACATTTGTAATGATGTTCAAAATTACAATTGCTCCTTAGATAAATTTCATGCATTCAAGTATGTAAATTAATTGCCGGGGATTAAGAAACAAATAAAAATACATGAACATCCTTTACAGCAAATTATTAGACCGACTGAAGAGCAGAGGTATGCATCAAAGTTCATTGAAGTTAGTGATATTAAGACATCTGGCAATTTCAAAATAGTTAGCAAGAAAATTATTCCCATAGGTTTTATGACCCCATCCTACTCTTCCGTTAGCATAGAACACTTTAAAGTAACCTGCAATCCACCAGAGAACTGCATAGTAATGAAGAATGGTGATATCATTATTATTAATTTCATAGGAACAAAAGACAACACAGTATCTATTCTTGGCCAAACACTTGAGAGTGGAAAATTTTTATTCTAACCCTTATAATTCCAAAGATATAGGGATTTATTTAGTTAGTAATCTGTCACAAAACAAAATGTGGCCCATCAGGTGCATAAAATGTAAGACCATCATTATTCCACTGGAGGACAAAGCAATTTTCTGTTACATACAGGAACACCAGTAGATTTATCCTGATTGCAAAAAGCAAACTTTGAAATAAAAATTTTAACAATAATGTTCTTTCATGTTAAACAGTAAATAAAAATGATTAGGGCATGTAGGGGAAGGCGGGGCAAGACGGGGTACTTAACAAAATACCCTATATGAATAAATGAAAAAAGCATACTTAAATCTGAAAAATGTGTCTTTATTTGCACAATACCATAAAGAACATATGCAATTAAAAGCAATATTGTATTTTTAAAATTTAACGAAATATGAATGTTTAAGTTATATAACTAAAAAATTTCATCTTGCCCCACCAGGTCGGGCAAGATGGGGTAGTCCCATATTTGTACTGCTTCGTCTTCCTTATTTTCTTCCCCTGCACATGAACAGTGCGCCTATTTGTTGTATTTCCAGCATCTGATCCAGCCTTTATTGGATTGGGAATATAACATGTCCACAATAAACATATTCTGAGTCAGAAGTCTCTGACGATGAAGTAGGATCGCATCTTTTTCTTTTCAGAGGCCTTCCTTTAAGTTTAATATTCTGGCTTGACTTGCCAACCTTTTTCTGTGCAGAGTTTAATGATTTTCTAAATTTAGCTTGACTCTAATTTTCTGTATTAATTTTTTCTCAAGAATCATTTTTTCTTCATTTTTCTTTGATTTTTCTCTCTTATGCTATTCCTTTTCAGCTTTGACAATGATCTCCAATTTTAATTGTTTTTATATGGTGATTCATACTGTAGTTTTTCCGTATTTGTGTGACTTCTTGTTGGATCGTATGCCGCTGCAACTGGGTATTGGTAAAACATCTTCAGGAGGAAAAGATGGCTTTGATGATATTCTGAAAATCGGTCGGAGGCAGGGCTATGGACAACAACATGGTTAGAGCCTAGGACGGTGACATGCTCTGGACGTTGGACGATCTCGTTAAATCTGGAGATAATCTAAAGTTGGTTAAAATGCGACAGGGGTAAGATGGGGTACTACCCCGTCTTGCCCCTCTTAAGAAACCCCGTCTTGCCCCACTGACGCCATTTTGCCTGTTCATTATCTGGCCTAGGTTAGGTTTTGAGTAAGATTATATCCAACCATCCTTAAAATATCTTTGTTAACTCCTTACTTAGCTAGTATGATACAAAATATATCTTGTAGAATACTACTTACCAAAAATCACGTTGAATGTTGAGCAAACAAAATAAGGCGAACAGAAAAATCAACAGCTTTGCACTTAAACATTCACTCACTTCAAGTAAAGCGTTCAAAATGTCTGTTATGCTCAGGGTTCGTTTCTTCATATCCCACTACAACTAGTCTCTTTTTTTCTGCAAGATCGAAGCACCTCCTGAGTCGTAAACACTAGTACCCCATCTTACCCCGCTACCCCGTCTTGACCCACCTTCCCCTACATATTTACTAAATAAACAAGAAGTTCTAGAATACTTCCATACTTACCTAGTACAGATTTTCTCATGTTTAGCATCGAGTCTGCATGTGTTGCCATAATTCAACCGCAATAATATTTATTATGTGAGTGGCAGTTCTCAGAAAGGGAGAAGGAATGGGGCATTGCAGGACCGTCACAGTATGTAGTAAGCCACCTTTAATAAGCTCAGGCACTAGAAGCTACTCCACGAAATGAAGAGCAACAGCCCACCAATCAACCTGATCAAAATGATAGCATCCTTCCTCATGGAAAGGACCTTTTAAGTAACATGGAGAACTGCTGAGTAACAAGACATACCCATCGGAGGGAGTTTCTCAAAGATGCATCCTCGGACCTCAACTATTCAACCTGCTTTCCCATGAAATTCCACAAGATCATGGCAGGTAGATTGACCTAGGCAGCCATGCAAACGACCAAGCAATCTTTGCCCACTCCATGAGCAGGGAACCTCCATGCACTTGAGATTGCACTCTGGAATCAAACCAAGGACCATCAGGGAAACGTTAAGCAGTATATATAAAATTTACTTATGATCTCTATTCACATTCCGGATTTGAAGTTTCTATGTTATCGGGAAGGGATTTTTAAAAAATCTTTAAATTGTCGCTATGTACATTAAAAAGGAAAATATTTAAGGCCAGTTTCAGAGACGACGGTTTCGCCCGTCCGGCAAACCATAGCCAGGTTTTAATCCGGTTCACATGGGTAGTAAGCCGTGGAAGTAAATGGAGCCTTTCACACCAGCCGTGAAGGAATTATAGACCTTTGTTGCTTGATTGTTATCATTCATAACTTTAGCGGCCTATTTTAAAGGTTATGTACTCACCGCCGGGTACACAAAACCGTTTTCAATGAGCACAGCTCACCATCTAGAAGCTGACAGCGATGAGGGATTGGCATTTTGAATATTTGGTTGATTGCATGACATTCGTTCATTTATTAAAGATTCCAAAATTTTTATGCAGGCTTCGTTAAAATAATATCTATACGATTACATAGTTTTGCTTGTCAGTGATGTAGCATATGTAAAGAAAACTTTGTTACATAAAAATGAGAAAAACATATGACAATAACCCGAACGTAATGCACGTAATTTCCCACACGCACACTTGCCAACTTCGGCTATTATTAAGGTGAAGGAATAATGCGATGAAGTGCAAAATGGTAATTTCCAAAGAAGTTTGAGGTGATGTCAATAATGATTTGTAAAATGAATGAAAAATTAACTTTACCATTCAATTCAACATGGCTTTATGTAAATTTAAAACCATCAGTATCAATTATTTTTTCATCGGTAACTGTTAAATGTAAACATACATCACTTATCATTTACCGATAAGTAAGGTTCATTCTTTCTTTTTGGCGTGCGGTCGCTGCCGGGTAAAAAAATTGTTGCGTTATGAATTTTTGTAAGATGTTTGGGGGCTTCCGACTTTCGAAACGGACAAACCACAGTGAATTTTCAAATAAAACATTAGGAGTATTTCTGTCTTTCCTTAGTAAGAGAGCGGAGAATGCGACCGCGATTTACCTGTGAAATCAATTCAATTAATCAAGCATCAGAAAGTAGGGTAAAGAGAAAATGTATACAAACCTATTCATTCATAAGTGAAAAGGAAATGTGGTGGATTTAGAGTCAAAGCTATGATAAATTAATTTAGTACGATAAATCTTCAACAAAGGAATAGTTTAATCGAAAGAAATTTCCTCCATCTTCAGATTTATAAGTCGTGGCCTGGGCTGCTGTATCTCATTCACCCAAGCCCATAAAAACACGTCAGTATAAGTGGGATACTAAGTAAGGATAAAACGAATTCTCTAAGTCCCGCACTACAGATACTTCCAGAAATATACCCATGTTCTTACGCACGTTATTCCTACGATATGATAATTTATTTTCTTAATGAATTACAGGTCTCTCATATCCCAACGAAGTGACTCGAGACTAATGAACTTTAGGCTGTTTTATTATTCATTCTTCTAATAATTCCCAACTTTAATCATCTACAGAGACATCTTTGACAAGAATTGAATTTCTATTTAAATATTTTTAGAATTTCGTAATTTACAAGAAAAACTCCCTCTCAATATACAGTTCTATTTTAGTAAATTTCCTTTCGTCATGCTGTCGCATACGTTTTTTCATACTTTTTATTTACGAAATAAAATTTTAACAAAAATCTGTACTCTTTAGAATCATATATCTTACTGTCTATGATTTTTAAAGTATTCTAAGCCAGTTTACCTTCTCTTATGCATTTTATTGATTTATTATTTTTGGTTATTCTAGGCTACTCTTATTTTCATATATCTATTAGATTTTGTAATTTGGTGCAAAATCTTTATCGGTAATGAACTACATTTTTCATTTATATTCATATCACTAAGTTTTTAGCAACTGTAGGTTTGCTCAGATAATTCAACCCCCCATTCTTAATGGGTACTTTCCTGCTGTGGGTAGCTCGTTCTGAAGAATCTTTTTTTCGTACATCAGTATTTCTTGTTTTTTATTCTTTCTGTTCTCTCCTATTTCAAACTAACTCTTGCATTAAGAATGACGATGAGGTGAAATGAAATGGCTCTCAATCTTAATCTCGTCCGAATAAAGACTCTATTATACTTACTCTATTATTACTAATTTATATTTATAGGTCTATTTATGCTTTTTTTCTCGCCAACTGAAAAATTCATATTTTTTCCAAAATGTATCTCTGTTAAGTCATCAGCCCGTGGGTTGGTTGGATCCTCAAGCCCGCCACCAATAACACTCAAAAGCTTTGAATATACTTAACAGGCAAGATGACGATTGGGGTAGTTTGTTTTATTCTTCTTAATGTTGCAGAATGTTTCAAATGGAATAATTCCACTAGGAGCTGCACAATGACAAGTGAATCATATTTCTCGTGGTATTCAATAAGGTGCGAACTAAATGGTTCCACTATTAAGCCCTCCGTTTATTTCAAACTACCGCAGACATAAGCAATATAGCTAGAAGTACTAAAAGGAAAAAGAAGATAATAGCATTTCAAAATGTGTGGTAACAGGTAAAATGTCTTATTCTTAAAATATGCGATGGAAGGACCTGTAAATGGAGAGTAAGTGGAGAGAGGGGAGCACTGTCAAAGAATTAGTCGAGAAAGTCACTTTGAGTGAAAACTATGGGAAGATCATTACACCTTTGAGAAGATCGGAAAGAGGCGAATTTGTTGGAAACGGCTGATCCCTCATGGGAAACGATGTTTCGTTTCTTGAGCGGGGGAGAGGGTCAGTGTTCCCGTGTGCACGGTTGAGTGATTGGGCGGAAGGGGAGGAAGGGAGGGCAATGCAGCCTGTTCGTGGCATTCAGTTCACCTCCGTCGTGAAAACCGAGAGGCCGTGTCTGCGCTCCGAAGGAAGGAAACGCTACCGAAGGTTAGTTTTCATCTCCCGGTGTACTCTTTGATTAGGTGAAGTTTATTTCTACGGTGAGGTCTTTACATTTAGCCCGCTAGAATTGAATTGAGCACTTTTTTCGAAAAGTCCGTGTTTTCGTTATCACCAGCACTCCGCGAGTGGGAACTAAACACACTATCCCGTCATCTAGCCATCAACGCATGGACTCAGCAATCGGTGCGTCCATCGAATGTATATCTGTAGTCTGTTATTGTCACGTAACGTCCGCAAAAAAGAATCTTTGAAGCGAATAGTTCCAGTGTCTATTTCTCTACTTTTTCACGCTGCGTCTGGAAGGCTGAAGGCGCATATTACCTCTTCCGAGAACGTATTTGATCAAATTTTATAGGAATTTTCATCCTAAAATTAAAAGTACAACGCTTGTCTGCAGACTCCTCAATCTCTTCTTCTCCTCATAATTCCTCCCGTTATTAAACCTAGAAATTCCTTTATGACTTTTTTTTACCAACATCTATATATAAGGGGCTGCACACATTTATGTAAACTGTTTGTATGTATTTCGAGAAACGTTACGAGTACGTACCCTAATTTTATTACGAGAGTGACACGCATAACGACAGGAATTAAAAGTAGGAAGGGTAACGATAAGATAATTTCATTTTCAACAGATTCTTTCAGTGTTTATAAATATGTATTGTATTCTGGTATTGTGAAAATGAAATAAGTAAGAGAGAGAGCAGTCAATACTAATCTATAAACTCACCAAATTGATGGATGTATCGAGAAATGTTCACGCCTGAAATGTAATCACGAGGTTTTGAAGTTGTGAGTTCAATAAATGGGGTTACAAATAAGTGTGTTTGTCATTTTCTATGGCATAGGAAGTGAATACCTTTCTGCGGCTGTCGTATTTTAAGTCCATCAGCATTGAAGGCGTATTTCAACTAAAGAACTTTCTTCGGATTCAAAGTTAATATCCCTAACATATTGGTCATAATTCGTACCAGTTCCTTAATTCGAAACATCTAAAAAACAATCTTTTACCGGACTATTTTCCCGCAGTTATAGACGAGTTTTTTTGGCATATTTTTATCAAACATTTTTCAATGAGTGATAGAATGTAACTACATATTTTCTTTGCAAAAATTAAAAAAAATTGGTGAAACCGTAAAAGGTGTTAAAAAAAAATATAGAAGATAGGTCCAAACCCAACCAAACTTATTGGTAGGAAACTCCAATCTATTAGGTTGAAAAATGTTAGCATAATTCGATCACTCTCTTCTTGGGTGCGTGCAAATGTATGTGGAGATGATTTTGCATCAGCACTACATAGGATGAATAAAATAGCCATGTGACGAATTGGTGATGAGAATCTAACTTTGACGTCGCCGATGGTCACACTTGGCCGAGCCAAACATTTCCGAAAAGAAACCTTAGTACTACCAGGAACCACGCCTTGCGTTTCTGAGCAGTCACTGATTAAGCTGAAGCTGAAAGGAATTGTTAATTAAGCTGAAGCTGAAAAGAATTAAGAAGAAGCTGAAGAAAAAATAAAAGAAAAAGCAGTCACTGAATTAGCTGAAAATTACATTTACAGAATTAACTGAAAAGAACATCTTGGGACGTTTAGCTTCATTTTCCACCCTTCGGGAAACATATTTTGACTCAAGTTAGGGTAAGAGTGAATTCTTCAAAAAAATCTTTTGTAATAAAAATTTATAAAAAAATTAAAAGTTTTAAATCATTCTACGTTATCAAGGTAACAATTATCTCTCACTGATCAATTTAAGTTTAATTTGAGAAGAGGAAATTGGCACTTAATTTAGCCTTATTTGAAAGTTTTCGAATGAGAGTTTCCTTATATGAGCCCGAAGATAATTTGAAATTTCTGACAAAAATCAAAAGTTATAAATTATCTAAAATATATTTACAGGTTGCCTAGGTTTTGACTGTGGTGTCGTTACAAAAATGCATGCAATTAGAAACAATTAACTTTCGTATGGATTGTTTTGGTAGCAGAAACTCAGCATACATCGTGCACTTTTAATTAAGAAAAAGAACTTCAAACCGGATAGCCAGTTTCGTTTTCATTATTTGACGTTCTCTTTAGCAGTATTTAAAGTCATTCTAGAAGTATCTTTATTTCCTCCTTTCCAAATAAGGCAGCATGTAATTGATAATACTTTTCTGTTATTGGGAGAACATACGCCAATGATATGTCAAATTTACAATTTATTTATCCATTGGTTATTGAATGATTTGAGCTTTCCTTCTACAGGATCGATTTCGAACTAGTACTCTATCAATTTCAAGAACGTAACTGTTTCTCTTTTCATCATTAGCTCACAAAATATCCAAAACGCGTCATATGTCTCTAATATAACAATTAATATCAGTTACTTATTTTAGGGACATTTATAATATTTCCTAGGTTGAAACGATCAAGCCAAGCCGTGTTTTTTAGAGCTAGGATCCGTAGAAAGTGTTTAGTTGTTCTTCGTTCTTAGTGTTCTTTAGAGCTGAGCTATATTTCCGAGCTTTTTTTCACCACGACTTACGTATTAACTTAACTCCAAATTTGCGAACACTGAGCCATGCGTTTGTTAAATTCAGTCCGAATCCAATTCGATGAAGAATAGAATACGTGTGTTTTGAATGGAAATATTCTATTTTTTCGCATCGAAGTCCGATAAAAATGCATTATACCATCATTATCATCCATGGGTTGGTTTGTTTCAGTTTGTTTCAGTTGTCCGTCTAACCATCAGCCAAACCTTTCATTCCCTCATAATTCCTAGCATTAACACTGATAATTTACTCTTCCGTACGTGACTTCTTGTAATTCCTCCCTAAAAACATTTCTTCTGATACTACTTTCGCCCGAGTATTATAGCGCGAAGTGTTATAATTTTTCTTGCCTTTTACAAGTTTCCCACAGCCTTTTCTCTTCGTTTGCTCGTTCAAGGAATTTGTTATTAGTCTCACGCTTTGTCCATAGCTTCTTGTCTTTTCATCTCTGCTACATTTATAATCATGCACGAAAGATAAAAGTGGATTTAAAACCATAACATTTATGAAAATGAGGTGGAATGCGTATGGCACTTATGGATAATGCGCGGAAAGCTGGTTGGCTGGCGCTGCTACACATGGCCATCAGGTCGGATTTTTCGATATAGTGTTTGATATAATCCACAGCTTGGGCCGTGGCTTTTAATTTGTTCCAGTATTTGATATATTTACTCAATTGGCTTCTTAAAGTTCAGGGGAAGGAGACCAATATTCAACCATTGTTTATACTTCTGTTATATCAGTCATACTGTCGATAAAGACACGTATGCTTGACCCTTAGGTAGGCTCATTTGAAGGTTCTGTCATTGATTCATATAAAACCCGTTGATATGCACAATTCTTTGTTTCCGTCCAATGCTAGCGGAGAAAGAAAAGGATTGGTTCCAATGAGTGGCCGATGAGCGATATCATTGTGAATCCGGTCCTTGGCCCCGCTCCGGGACGCGGCCTAAGGCCTTCTTCTGAACTTGCTAGACGCTCTCCCGAATTTACGGAATCGCTTTTTTGCGAGTGTTTCGGATAACGAGAGAAAGTGTGATGGGGGAATCGTTCCCGATTCTAGAAATAGGGTTAAATTATTAGACACGTCCGAATAAAAGTGTACTTTTTGCTTCCACGGATAATCGCGATGGATATCCAGAAGGGATTTCTGGAATCGGAGATATACAGGGTGTCCCTTGTGTCTGGACATAGGAAAAATAGAAATTTTCAAAAAGTGAAATTTATAAACCACATTTTATTTAATCGGAATATTAGATCAAATCTTCGGTGCTATTTATAGCATTTGCGATTAAATGGTTAAAGTAATCAGGAAATTTTCGTAACATCGATGTAAAAAATCGAAGAAGAAATAAGTTAAAATTGGTGTTACTTTTGTCAGATTCTCTCTATGTGTGTTCAAACAAGTGTGTTTCGTCGGTGATTTTCATTGAATGCACCTTATCCTTTAGCATAAAAAATCTGAGGATAAAAAAATATAGTTAATGAGATCTTCTATGTTACGAAGTAGGGTGAAAACTGAAGATAATTACCGTATTTTGTATTAGATAACTTGTGTTTAAGATCCTACTTGCAAAGGAAAAATCATATGCGATGGACAATAGAGATTCTGTTGAAATTCCTTGGAAAATTAATGGTAGAGGTTTATTCTTCTTAAATATTAAATATATAATATCACGCGATGATCTTTAAGTATAGTTAATTAAAATACTCAGTTTATTTAAGTAAAATTCGAATTGCGCGCTATTCATCCGAATCTATGATAGTTTTTTCGACGCTATCTCAAATATCTAACTACTCTCGTTTTTTGGACGAGTGGTGGGTGGAAGATAATTAAGACTATCATATTAATCGCATAGCAACTTGAAAATTACGTTTATTCGTTTGCCAATTCTAAGAATGCAAAGATAAGAATAGAACTCGAATCAAAACTTCATTTCTTTGAAACTTAGTGGGGAATTTATCTCCGACCAGTGACCGATCTTTAATCGTCGTATATCGAGGCACTGCATTGAATCTGTAAGATGAAAGTTGCTTTCAGTTACTTTTAGGATTATTTATTTATTATATATGCTACAAGTAGAATTTCTGCCGGTGGCAGCCTCAACCATTGTCTATGAGCAACTTAATTCAAACCCCAATTCCTCACACCAGACGTTACACACAAACAAATATTCCAAAAATAACATTACTACCTTGACGCAGTATTAGAACTCCGCAACACTATAGCAAGATCTAATTTACATACATCTTCCTGGTATCCCCACCAAAACACGCACTGCACATATATCCTCTAATCGTAAAAACAACATTTCACAGTTTACAATGTTACTTTTCAGGCCAGCATATTACTTCATCGTTTTCACATCGTCACGTTTATAAATATCCAAATAATACAAAACATAAAAATATTTAATCCACTTAATTTGTGAAAGACGAAAGCTTTCAGACAATTCTGTAGTTGGAGGATCTAAAAATAATAAATTTTCCTGGAAAAAGACTACTTCGAAGAGGATCGTTGCAAGCGAAAGATGTCAGTCGAGTTGGCTCGGAAGCGTCGGTGGAAGGCTAGCTGTCGAAAAGCATCGATTCCCGATGAGGAATGAATTTGATGATTTTCTGTAAAAATGGAGTGTGTCAGTCAAATGAGAACGGATCCGAGCAATCGGAAACGGTTTAAAATGGATAAGTAAGCGATCATGCGCTCAATCGGGTCAGCACGTGAATTCGACCAAGGACGCACCGATATGAGAGCGGCCACGCTATTTACCCTTTACTTGAAAAAATAACAGTTATTTTTTGGTTTCTCCTCGATGTATAAGAACTTCCTCTTGAAGTGAGCTCGTGAAACTCATTGATAAAGAGCTCCAAACAATTGAGATACTACGTTCGTTTCCGATTATGTATTTTTTTAACTGTAGTGAAATATCAGTTTTAAATGCTTGCTTAGGCTAAATAGCGATACACAAATGATACATATATATTTAAGGCTTAGCATTATCTGTGATGTTATACGAAATTCCCTTGAGTGGTGGCCAAATTTCACTAAATTATTTATTTCATATAAAATGAATAGTAACAGCCTTAACTTAGTGGAATTC
The DNA here is from genome assembly GCA_947579665.1 of Sympetrum striolatum. Classification (NCBI taxonomy): domain Eukaryota; kingdom Metazoa; phylum Arthropoda; class Insecta; order Odonata; family Libellulidae; genus Sympetrum; species Sympetrum striolatum. The sequence continues at coordinate 18,845,503 of OX388352.1, read as the reverse complement.
CATTACTGGAAAAATAAAACAAAACGTATTCAATTCCACGACTTTAATACCACCACACACACGAACGGTTTCGACTAGTCATAGACATCATCAGGTGAGGAAGGCAGAAGGACAAGAGTATATATACAAATACCTTACTTATGGAGGGGTTAATGCTACCAAAGAGGGGTTAGGAGAAAGGGGAGGTGGGGGGTGGAGAGGAGGTTAAAAGTTGACTAATCCCAGAAGAGGAGAAGAAGTGGAAAATTGGTGTATATTTGTGAGTTGAAAATTATTTTGCTTATGTTGTAACACTTCAACACTATAACAGATATTTCATATAATAATTGTCTTTAATTTACCCGCTTATTGTAAAATCCAAGGAAATTACGATCATATGAGATGACTTCATCATACAAGGAGATGAGATATTGAAATAACTTACTGATTACATTTCTAAGAAAGAAATGCTTACTACTTTTATCAGATAACGCTGAGCCCTTGCGTAAGTATGCGTAATCAAACATTACATTGTAACCAATCCTCTTGCCAAAAATATAGCTCTTCAAGCGAATTTTTCGTTTCTCAGCAAATTAAAGATTTCTAAATCTATAAATCGGATTGGATTCACCAACATGGAATTTTTACGACGTTCTGGCTGCAGCATGAGATCGACATAAAATTCAGGCTTTAAACCTCACTATCATGAGCTCGACGACAAAAGGCCCCGAAATCCCAATATTTCCATAATAATTGTGGAGATTTTCGGAGGCACTTCCTTTGGAGGCAAGACAGTTGGAATTCGAGGAATCGCTGGTAGTTGTGCGTATCCAACGAAGATTACCAAGACATCTTCGAAGATTATTCTTGGCTCGACGTTAGGTCAGGGCAAATATTCTACCTTATAAATTCACGTAACTATCTTTTTAGCCGTTTGTAGGCTTTATTTCATTCGCAGGATCAAATTGGAAATAACTGTCCTAAGAAGTAGAGACAAGTACCACAATAAAGGAAATGAAATTCTCATTTTTGTCGTGGAAAATGCTTTTCTATTCAAAATTACGAGAAATGTGACAAAATGAAAGAAAATTTAGTAAAATTTCTTCGTAGTAAAGAAACAGTCCCCCTGGCGATCAGAATGATTGTTGAATCCAAACTCAAGCGATTTCTCATTTGAACACTCGGGGATTTTAAGTGTATACTATATTAATGGTAGGAAGTAATGAAAAGGAGGCATTTCACTGAAATGTCAGCATCTGGAAACTATGATGTATAAATAGAAGGGGCTGAATATCGGATTAAGGATGCATAGCGAGAATTCTCGAAAATATTTTAAGGCACTTCCCGTTAGGATAGGAAATTCAAAATCGTTGAGGTCTCTTAAGATGCGCTGCTCTATATTCATAATAATTGAAATTCCTATAAATATACGTGAGTTCGACGCCAAGTGGGTGCAAAATTCCACAGCGGCGATTTTCTGAGAATTAATAAAAACATTTTCCCGATACCATGGAAAATTATAACCCGGAATGTTAACAGAAGTCATAAATACATTTTCAGCGAATAACATGGGACCCCCAGACAAAAATAAAAATCGATCATAAGTGTCGTGGTTATAAGCTTAGTCGGGGTGAATTTTTCATATTTATAATTGTGAATGTTGTTATAAAATAAGTGGAAAATGTGGAAATTATTTTGACTGCTTCAAAATAATACAGATAACTCGAAATTGAGATAACAGAGCAGATTACTTAGAAAATTCACCCTACAGGAATGAATGATAAACTCGGATTTAGATAAAAGCGTTGAATGATATTTTGCGGAGAAATAATGGCCTGAAACTTATTCCCAGTAAGCTTTCAGTTCTCAAGAAACACTTTACTCATATCATTAAAAAATTCATGAGACCAGGATTGTATATTTCAAATTACTCATTGAGCTACCGATAAATTACAAAAAGTACTTATGAAACTGAATGTTTTTATTTCCGATGTATGTCTATTTCTGAATGTGCTGCGTGGATTAGGAGTACCATTTAAAGGAAGATGAAGTATTATCTAAAATACCGATTATACCATTTTTTAGGAAATTCAATGGCCTCCAAATACATTTGTTTTAGGAATAGGGGCCTATATAGTTTTCTTGAAATTGTGTGAGAAGATAAAATGGTCCGTTTCGAAATTTTACAAATCAAAATTTGAAAATTTTATAATTTATGTTCTACCTTGGCAATCATGGCGCAGCTCCTTAATTTAAATGCGCGTCTTGATTCTCTTCCGGCTAAATGTGAAGTAATTTAAGAGAACTGAGACCAGAAGTCCTCATGTTATTTCGGTTGCTAAATTGGGATTAATTAAAGCCTTTGCGGAAAACCCGTCGGGATTATTTTAATATATATTCTCAGATAGAGGGTAACAATACGAAGTTAGTAGAGCGTGGGAAACTAGATTGCGTAAAGACCTATTTCGCAGCGCGTCTCTTGCGATACTCGTTTTAAATAATATGCAACGTCTGAAATATTTTCACACTCGAAGAATGCTGTAACGAAATTCGGAAGCCGAGGAACTGGCCTTTTATCGCACCGATAAATAACTGCAGCGAGGTCGTAGTCCGGAAGAAATTACCATCGAAGTGATGAGATTTGTCTAAAGAAACGCTTTACCTAGCGAAAATAATTAAATTTACCAATTTATACTGTATTTATTGCACTGAAATATTTAAAATTTTAAGTAACTATTTCTTCTTATAAAACCGTGCAAAAATAAGCTGTATATACTATTAAGAATATAGTCTAAGGAAAATCTATATTTTGCTTTCCCCTCTGATTTTAACTGAAAATATTTAATAGTTTTATCTATCATCACATCATGAATGATATTATTTTTGTTGTTCCTTCCACTTCATTTCCCTGGAGTTTTTTGTTTTCTGGCACAGATGGTGTTTATATTTAAAATAGTCGCTGTAAAAAGCTGCTTTGTTCTATTCAGTGATAATATGAAAGATATTGAACTATGAATGATACTGAATAGTGGTATTCTAATCACTTCAGATGTAATTTGCTTGAATTTCTACTTTAATAGCTGCAAAGATATTGAGTTCATTGTGACATAGTGAGACTTTACAATAATGTGTAATACGAGTGTTATATTGACGTTAATAATTTTTTATTTATGCACCAAAGCGGTCAGTATCTTATAGTATGTATATATGTTCTAGTCATAGTTCTCGCCACTAAAACCTATAATAATAATAGGTTTTAGTGGCGTGAATATTTGCTAACTACTAAATTTTAAAAAATATTTTATTATGATTTTATTTCTTAAATAGAATAGAGTTTAGGCGTTTATGAACACTGTTCATATCATGTTTCTCTATTGAAAGATCCATGTAGTGTATTTTTGACGAATACCTAAATTGTCTCCTCGAAGTTTTTACCAATTTATTATTCCCGGCAAGTTTATAAATGCATAAATAAATTGATTTCGTTACACTAAAAATAATAATAATCGATTGAGAAGTGTCGTCTGGACGAAATGCATTTCACACTAAGTAAATCTCGTACCGTAGCCTCTCATTCCAATGTGCTAACAAACCATACCGGTGAGATGCAGGAATTATGACGCCAATGACAACCTTTAAATGTTTCTGTGAGCGAGATTAATAAAAAGTAATAAGAAATGGAAAGCACCTTAAATTTAAACACATCTTAAATTTAAAAAGTCCTTAAAAATGGAGGGAATAAAAATTTCCCTCCCATGTTACATTGCGCTTTGTAACACAAAATATTGTAATAGAGTAATCTAGTTCTGGATTTATGGGAGATTTTGCCTTGTTTAAACTTCTAGCCTAATCAAATAATGCAATGGATAAAAAGTTTTAAATATATATACCACTACGCACAATTTTCCCTCAGAAAATGAGGAAAGATTGAGCAAGTTAGCACTATTATACTAACAGTAAGTTGGAATATCACTAGACGTTTCTAGTTTTATTATAAAACTTGAATATTTTGTGTGATAGGGCACGTTTTTATATACACTAATCTGATGAGATATGGATTGCATCGATGTTTCTTTGATTACTTCGATGGATTATCAATTCTTGATGAATTTAAGAACAGTTCGTTGGTTTGTCTGCTATTTGACACTGCTACTGCTACGGCTACTGTTGCATTTACAACTTGTTCCATCTCCATAATACATTAAACTCTGTTGAAAGGTAAATCATCGCATCGTTTTTGTTCGTTGATCGTTGAATTTTAAATACGTCCTATTTTCCATTGTAAGTTGCCATTTACAGGCTTTTTATGGGGTCATTGGTATTTACATTTAAATGACCCGCCACTGTCATCAGAACCATTGGCTCTTTATCGGAAATTAATCTCAATGGAAGCGATGGGCAACGGTGGAAAGCATCGTAAATCCATTGGTGAATAAAAAACGGTTTGATAGATCCATCGATGAATTTAAAAACGGATTGATGGATTTCCGACTCCATCGAAGAATTCGAAAACGTTTCCATTGAGACATCTTCTTATTCCATTAAATCCTAACCTAGTTTATGATAAAGTTACTATAATATGATATAAGTAGATGTTTTTGTTTCAATCAATAATAGAAATTTGCGCGTTAGAAAAAATTCTTGACCTGTTGCGACACAGTATAATATTTTTTTATTCATTATTGAATCGGAAAAAATTGTCACTTGATAAAAATCACCCGAATTCCGTTTAAAAAATGGCAGAGAAACAAAAAGGGACCCTAAACGGGAGCTTTTTCAGAAGCCGCTGTACCGTAATGAAGTTGTTGACGATATCATCCACATCAGTAAGATCCTTGACCTGCACCACCTCATAAATTGCAACGGACTCCCTCAAAGCACTGCCAGACACGTGCAGCGGAGTTCAAAAAGACATATTTGTTAAATACAGCATGATTACTATATTTCTTCAAAGTTTTATTTGGGAGTTCATTTGGAATTGGATACACGAGTATTTATTTCAAAATAATTATTCAATTATAATTTTTTCGTGCCGTTGTTGATCTATTGTTATTCACAATAACAATAGATTTCGTAATTATGGGTTTTTTTACATGGCAAACAATGCAATTAAGAGCGTCTTTTGCTCTCACTCTTGCTATAGATTGAGCTCTGGCTGATTGATGAAGTTTAAATGGTTTTCTTCTTTGTTTTCTTACTCCATTTGTCTTCTTTTGTGTATATAAATAATTTTCATAATTCTCTGCTACTTTCTTCGGTGTAAGTTTCTACGGTTTAAATGTGTGGTCTTTATTTTTATTAATCGTTTGTTTTGTTATGTGTTATTTTGCTCTTCGTTCGTATTTTGATTTCGTTTCCATTACCTATTATATTGAGTTGGATATATAATCAGTTTTGTAATTCATCCTATATTGGTACTAGTAGTAGACTCAAAAGGCTAGTTTTACCGGTTTAAATATCTACATCTTATGTATGGAAAAACTCATGTGCTGGCCACATCAGATTTTTCATTTTATTCTCAGCTGACGTGAGAGAAGGGAAACAAAATTATTCATCGCTCGTATTTTTTTCAGAAAGTGATAAAAAGTTCGCATTAAACGCTCGGTAAAGGCGCACCTTTGAACTGGATCATACGTTGCTAATTGTGATATCGTAAGCTGATCTAAGATGTCTTCTCCAATCATTGATTGTGGAAGGTCATACGCCCACTACTATACTATATCGATGAGACTATTAGTAATTTCTTTGATATTTACTGTAAATAACACAACTGTTTACTTGGCGGTTTCTTTGGAAGGAATATGTCACCAATCTCGTGCTTCGGATGTTTCCATTTTACAGGTGGATAACGGTAAAACAAACAGCGTTCAAATACAATACGGCTCTATTCATTCTTCGACCCTCTTCGGGTCAACCACTTCCGTTTTATGTATGGTTTCATAAGCAATGATTTTCGATCCAAACTTATTGGATTGTCATGTATTTTTCCGCGATAACAGTCCATTTCATGTTAAATTTATTATTTGCCTATACTGGGCCTATATTTCGGCAGCTTAATGAGGTGTAATGCGGTCAGGGACGCAGACGAAGTGAGTTCCCACTTCCCTACGCTATTCTCTCCAAAAACAGGGACGTGTGAAAGAGTGGAAAGAGATGCTAACACACGAACATTCTCAACAAAGAATAGAGCAATATATCAATTTTCGTTGTGATTCTCAGCGCAGAATAATAAGGGCAAACGTGGGGGCCCTTTAGGGCTACTCATATCGAGGTATTTCTCACCGAATGAAACCCAAAATGATTGATGGCAAAACGGCCTCATCAGCAGGTTGATTTACATAAATTTGGGAATGGAGATATTCTATTTAGGGACCGTCTCACACGGTCATTAAAAACGTCAAGATATATTGTGCCACCCAAATTCTAGCGAACTTGTACAACTGTTTAAATTAGATTTGCAACGTGTGTTCTGAGATTTATAATATATCATATATAATGCTACGATATCTCTAAATTTAGAGTTGCTTTTAGACATTGAAGATTTTGACAATGATAAAGTATGGGTTAAGTTACGTGACATTGAAGAAGTCCTGTTGACGAGATCTAGGAGTACCGATACCTAAACAATACTTTTTCTGCAGTTCCGTGAGTGCCGGAGTTGAAAACCTATTAAGATAACGTACGAATTCGTTCCGGGAACATACTTCTTCTGTCTACATAAATATATGGGTATCAAATCTTTCCTATCCAAGAATATATACTTACTATAGAAATATAGATCAGCAAGCTTTCAACTGGAATGATATTTTCTCAACATTTTAGAATTAATTTTAAGTTGATCGTGAACGGTTGATGATTTTTGTCCTTGAATAGAATGATGTTTTGTTGTTATGATATATTTAATAGGAATGTGGATATCTATGACTAGTCATGTGAACAGTTAAAATGTTTCATAAACACAGTTTACCGTTTACCTCATGATCATTGGTTCGACCCCAGGGTACCATTTGCATTCTACTATTCAATCAAAAGATTGAAGTTGATATCATATCGGGAAAGTCCTCAAACTAAATTCCGTATTCCTCTTTAACTGAATGGTAGAATGCAAATGCTATCATAGAGTCGAACCAATGATCGTGAGGTAAACGGTAAACTGTGTTTATGAAATATATTCATTACTACTGTTCACATATGTCATAGATATATCCACCTTCCTAGTAAATGTATCACAAAAAATTTAAATTCCTGCCATTCTTTTCAAATATAATAGCTGCCTGGTATCGAACCCAGGATCTTATGGAAGATATGAATACATACAACGACCTGGTAGGGATAACAGTAATTTAATTCATTTTTGAAGTGAATATCATACCGGGAAGGTCCTAAAATAAGATTATCCCCATTTTTAATGCATAGAGTTATGTAAATGGTGCTCTGGCTTCGTACCAAATATCATATATAAAACAGTAAACTGCGTATTTAAAATATATTTATGACCTTAGTTGACATTCACTTTGTCTTGTTCACTTGCCGGGTTTTATATTTCCATTTATCGCGAACGGATCCAAAAGAATTCTTAAAAATCGTCGAAATGTATTTCAATGGAGAATTTGCACACACCTGGCGTCGAACTCACGCATATTTGGTTACATTTCTATAATTATTCATATAAGGCAACTCGTCTTTTGGAACATCCGTGATTTTGAATTCTACATCCTATCGGAAAGCTCCTTAAAAGGATTTTCGAAAAAACTCTAAAATCGCCGTAATCATGTCCCTGCCTTTTAATTATCCAAGCTGGCATATGTTGGCATCTCTGTTAATTACAATCTTTTCATATATTCTAACATAATTTCTTATCATTGATATGGCATAGGTTTAAAATCCCAGTGCATTTAAATAATGAAACGCTTAAGCTTGGCTCTAACAATCGCTAGGGGGACCATTTGTTTACTACGAAGAAATTTCACAAAAGTTTTGTACATTTTGTCCTAGTTCCCGAAATTTCGATATGAAAACGATATTACTTGAAAAAATTAAGAATCTTCATTTATTTTTCTTTCTTTAGGTACTTTTTTCGACTTTGTAGGACAATTATTATTAATCCTTACGATTAGTAATAATAAATTAGAAAAACTGAAATTACTGTACTTCCGGTACTGTCTCCCTGTCGCAATAAAATCATCACTCAATTTTTTTTTTATGTCAGGCTTTGAAAGAGGATTGCTGGGTCAGATGATAGGACTATTATCAGCAGGTGCATTTTCTCAAATGGATATCGAAGATGCGGGCTCCGAGTCGAAAGTAGCGGTGGATTCATGAGATTGTAAAGCAATGGAAGAATAAATAAGCTCGTACAGAACTTAGTAATTTTCCATTATTAAGGGGAATGAACGCGGCCATACAGCGAATTCACTAGCTTGTTTCCTATGAAACATAGTTGCGATCTCCTTAGTTTGGAGAGTATTATCCGCTAGTATAAGTGGTATCAGCATGTTTCGGTTCTGTCGTCACCATACGGGCTGACACCCGTTTACAAATGGTGTATATTTCGACTAATGAATGCCATTTCTGGCTCTGTGGACGAAATTCTCGCGATTCGGGAAAAAAAGTGGATTCTTAAACTTCCTAGGAGATGATCAATTTTATTTTATCACCAATTATCTATTATATTATTATCTTTTCTGTTATTATTGTTATGAATAATTCATTTTTAAAACACTACGATTTTTATAAGTATTAGGATATATCTGAGACAACTTTGAGTATACAAGTATAAAGCATCGGCCCACAACGGGCTGTCGTGCCAGAGAAGAAGAAAAAGAAGTATGAAGCATCACAGTAAACTTTCGATTAAAGATCGAAAGATTGATACAAAGAAATGAAATACCTAGAAATAATCATAAAATTATTTTTTATTTCACTTTCAAACAGATTTTGGGTAATGGATGAATTTCCTATTTTAAATTTGACCTTATCCGCATCATTAAATGTATATTGAATGAAATAGAGTTAATAAACAGCGTTAAATTTTTTCTGCTACACAAATGTAAAGTAGGGTAATTGGCAAAAATCAGGACATCAAGAAGGTGCTCTACAGTTTTGGCTAACAAATCACATAAACATGAAATAATATCTCTAACATTTTTATTAAATAGATTTTGGGAATATTTAATCCACCGATCAGTTTCGACCAATAAATAACATAATATATATCTATTATATATAGACGCTTCTCCGGATTCATTCATGTATATACCTAGATAGATAGATAGATAGGATACTAATTCACAGCCTAAACCACAAGTGTGATTGACTTGAAATTTTTACGACGTATTGGCCATAACATGTAACCGCCAGAAAAAATGTGACTTTGAATCTCAGTGTTATAGGTTCGATTCTAGAGGGCCCCAAATGCCCGATTTTTCCCATTTAAACGCCTTGCTTTGATTTTCAGGAATTAAAAAAAAATACTTTCCGGATAGGTAATGAATCGAAACACAAGGAGCCTATATATATGGCCATGATCTATCGAAAACATAAATGACTTTTACGAAAAATATCCCGAGTTCGATGCTAGGACGATGCAGAAATAGGCCATTTGAAATACATTGAGGTAGATTTTCATTATTTTTTTTCACGCACTTATCGAAATGATAGGAAGTTCTCGCTTATATGGAAGATGTATATTAACCATAAGTTTTTGAAAAAATGTAGATAAGACCTTACTGTTCCTGGGTTCGATGCCAGAGCACATAAAAGTTTCTCTCTTAAGGAATGTAAGGGAAAAGTAGGACCTCATTTGAGGCAGTTGCACTTAATATTTCTGCTTGAATTTTCACACATGGTTAAAGGATGTGATCTTCTTTAGTGCTTCATAGAATGAATTACCAGAAAGACCCGGGTTCGAAGCCAGATGGTAAATATATCCCCTATTTAAAATGCATTGAGTTAGTTTTCATTATTTATTTTGATGTATTAATCGAAATAATAGGAAAATCTTGCTTTGCTAGAAGATGTATATTAAGACTCGATTTAAGAAAAAAATTAGATATGACCATGCTGTACCAGGGTTCGATGCCAGAGCACATTAAAATTTCTCTCATAAGGAATAAATGGGAAAAGTAGGACGTCCTTTGGGGTAGTTGAAGCCAACATTTCTGCTTGAATTTTCACACATAGTTAGAGGTGGTGATTTTCTGTTGTACTGCATAGGACGTATCACCAGAAAGACCCGGGTTCGATGCCAGACGATTAAATTGCAGCCAATTTTAAGAATATTTTCAATTTTTTTTTCCTTTTAGGACCGTCCCGATACGATGCCCATATGAAATAAGTGTTGTCGATCTGCTTGCAGTCTGCAAGCTATATTTTACTCGTATATATATATAAATAGAAAGTATGTGTGTGTGTGTTCGCTAAAAACTCTAGAACTCTCGAGAGTCGCAAAACTTTGAAATTTTCTACCTTATAAACATCGACCCCGCGCAGAGTATAGGCTACTTTTTATTTACTTAAAGTCTACGGTTCGAACCCAGACGGGTCAAAACGCTTTCATAAAAAATACACGTAAAGTTCATGTTTTTCGTTGCAGGGTTCATCTTTTGCAAAATTAAATTAGAAATAATGGTCTTAGAAAGTCAAATCAAGCACCAAAAGAAGTAAAATATAATGAAGTTTCTTAATTTGGTCGTAGAATACCGTTTGCGATACGAAATTGCGCACATTTTGATAAAGTACATGAATGTTATATCGAAATTTTGAATTGTAAACAACTCATCCCCCAGACGATCAATGCGATTGTTGTGTCCCCAGCTCATGAATTTATCCGTAAGATCAAATTGAGAAAATATGCCTACTTCAAATTATTGTTAAGCATAAGTGATAGATTATATGAAGAGGGAGAATTTAAGGAGATATTAGTAACTGCAGCTATGAACGATATACTGTGAAGAATCGAGCGTACAAACGGTACAAACGTACGAATACCAGAATTTAAGTATTTTAATTTTATGAAAGCGTCTGTAGCAAGCAAGTTTTATTTATTTCAACGTAATTGTTTACTGACTATTCCTTGGGATATTTGGGTTTATAGTAGTTTATTAGATGAAATTGCTTTCTCTCGATCGATAGAAGTGAATGCGTATAAAAAACCTGGTAAGTTTCGGATGTTTTTAATATAATTTTCAGCATTAAGTAATACAACTTATAAATTTACATCGATAAATATTTAGCAATTTGACGAAAATGGATTTAGTGATGATCGTAAAGATTTCCCAAATTCAGTGTTGGAGTTAAACGACGATTTGTAAAGCTGTTGCTAATCTCAAACATCGTATCCCTTGATCGAAAGGTTAAAGCAAGTTTATGTTTTGTTTAACTCGGAATAAATCAGTTATTCTTGGTGGTTTTTTAAGTTCTTCCATTGCTTATACATTTACTATCTTTCTGTTATCGGTGTTTACTCTTTGTTTTTGGTTTGGGCATTGTGATTGCATTGGTGTAATTTGATGAGCTCCATGTTTATTTTACGCATTTTAGCATCGGGCTACAAGTCAGCTCTATTATAAACTTACTTTCTGCAAAGATTCATCGGTGGTTTTAGAGTTATCTATTATATCTATATATAACAGATACAGATGCTTCTCCGGATTCATTCATATATCTATAATCTATTATATATAGACGTTTCTCCGGATATCTATTATCTATTACGAGTAAAATGTAGCTTACATACTGCAAGCAGATTGACAACACTAATTTAATATCGGCATTATATAGGGAAGGTCCTGAAAAGAAAAAAAAAAAAGGATTGAAAATATTCTTAAAATTCGCTTCAATTTAATCGTCTGGCATCGAACCTGGGTCTTCCTCGTGAACTTACTATGCAGCACAATAGAAGATCACCATCTCTAACTATGTGTTTAAATTCAAGCAGAAACATTGGCTGCAACTACCTCAAACGACGTTCTACTTTTCACGAATATAAATGGCTCTCGGGATTCGAACCAAGAACGATTTTGGAAATCTAAAACATGTTTTTGAAATAAATCTATGTAGTCTATCTACATGCCGAATTTCAAGTTTCTTTATTATTGGGAAAGGGTTCAAAATAATTCTTAAAAATCGGATCAGTTACTGATTGTAGAGACGCCTGGTGTCGAACCCAGGACATATTGGCAGCTGTGAATGCACATAATGATTTGTAAGAACTTCATCTTATTTTATGCAAACTTTCAAGTAGGTAACATGCCGGGAAATACCTAAAATATGTTTCCCTTATCTCCATAAGAAATGCATTGCGGAATGAAAATGGCTCTCTAGGATCGAACCAAGGAACATCAGCGAATATGTAAAATTTGATTATGGAAAAAAGTTATGATATCCATCTCCATGACGAATTTCAAGTTTCCATGCCATCGGGAAGGGGTCCAAAAAAAATCTTAAAAATCGCCACAATGCATTTTAAACGGCCGATTTTTGCCTAGACCTAGCATCGAACTCAGGATATTTTCCGTTAAAGTCATTTATGTTTTCGATAGATCATGACCATATATATAGGCTCCTTGAGTTTTTAATTCTCTACCTATCCGAAAAGGATTTTTTTTTAATTCCCGAAAATCAAAGCAATGCATTTAAACGGGAAAAATCGGGACTTTGGGGCCCTCTGCAATCGAACCCATGTCTATGAGGTTTAAAATCGCAATTTTTCAGGAGGTTACATGTTATGGCCAATATGTCGTAAAAAATTTCAAGTCAATGACGCTTGTGGTTTAGCCTGTGAGTTTGTATATATATATATATCTATTATATATAGACTCTCATAAGGAATATAAGGGAAAAGTAGGACCTCATTTGAGGCAGTTGGACCTAATATTTCTGCTTGGATTTTCACACTTGGTTAAAGGATGGGATTTTCTTTAGTGCTGCATGGAAAGTATTACCAGAAAGACCCGGGTTCGAAGCTAGGTGGTAAATATATCCCTCATTAAAAATGCATTGAGTTAGTTTTCATTATTTATTTTGATGTATTTATCGAAATAATAGGAAGTTCTTGCTTATATGGAATATGTATATTAAGAATCAGTTTCATAAAAAATTTAGATAGGACCGTACTGTTCGTGGGTTCGATGCCAGAGCACATTAAAATTTCTCTCATAAGGAATATAAGGGAAAAGTAGGACTACATTTGAGGCAGTTGCACCATATATTTTGCTTGAATTTTTACACATAGTCAGAGATAGTGATATTCCATGGTACTGCATAGAAGGAATTGCCAGACAGTCCCGGGTTCGATACCGAGCGGTAAATATATCCCCCATATAAAGTACATAGGGATTGATTTTCATTATATTTTTATGCATTTATCAAAACGATAGGAAGTTCTTGCTTAGTTAGAAGATGTATATTAAAACTCGGTTTATGAAAAAAATTAGATAAGACCATGGTGTTCCTGGGTTTGATGCTAGAGCACATTAACGTTTCTCACATAAGGAACATATGTGAAAAGAAGGACGTCGTTTGAATCAGTTGCACCCAATATTTCTGCTTTAATTTTCATACACAGTTAGAGATGGTGAAATTCTGTTGTTCTGCATGGTTAGTATCACCAATAAGACCAGGGTTCGATGCCGGACGAATAAATTGCAGCGAATTTTAGGAATATTTTCAATCCTTTTTTCTTTTTTTGAGGACCGTCCCGATATGATGCCGATATTTAATTAGTGTTGTCGATCTGCTTGCAATATGCAAGCTTCATTTTACTCGTTCATACGTAGATAGGGATATAGATAGATAGGATACAAATTCACAGCCTAAACCACCAGCGTGATTGAGTTAAAATTTTTACGGAGTATTGGCCATAACGTGCAACAGCCAGAAAAATTGCGATTTTGATCCTCAGTGTCATGGGTTCGATTCCAGAGGGCCCCAAATTCCAGAATTTTTCCATTTAAATGCATTGCTTAGATTTTCCGGAATTTTTAAAAAATACTTCCCGGACAGGCAGAGAATCAAAACTCTAGGAGTCTTCGTAGATGATAATGATCTATCAAAAACATAAATGACTTTTACGGAAAATATCCTGGGTTCGATGTTAGGACGATGCAAATATTTGCCCTTTAAAATACATGTGAGTAGTTTTTCATTATTTTTTATGCTCTTATCGAAATGGTAGGAAGTTCGTGCTTATATGGAAGATGCATATTAAGTTTAGGGTTTTAAAAAATATTTAGATAAGACCGTACTGTTCCTGGGTTCGATGCCGGGGCACATTAAAATTTCTCTCATAAGGAATACATGGGAAAAGTAGGATGTCGTTTGAATCAGTTGCAGCTAATATTTCTGCTTAAATTTTCATACATAGTTAGAGATGGTGATCTTCTGTTGTGCTGCATAGGAAGTATCACCGGAAAGACCCGGGTCCGATGCCGGGTGGTAAATTTATCTGCCATATAAAACACATTGGGGTAGTTTTTCATAATGTTTTCATGCACTTATCGAAATGAAAGGAACTTCTTCCTTTGCGAGAAGATGAATATTAACACACGGTTTAAGAAAAAAAATTATATAAGACCATGGTTTTCCTGGGTTCGATGCCAGAACACATTACATTTTCTCACATAAGGAATATAAGGGAAAAGTTGGACGTCGTTTGAGGCAGTTGCAACCAATATTTCTGCTTGAATTATCGCACATAGTTAGAGATGGTGATCTTCTATTGTGCTGCATAGTAAGTATCATCAGTAAGACCCGGATTCGATGTCAGACGATTAAAAGGCAGCGAATTTTAAGAATATTTTGGATCTTTTTTTTTTCTTTTGATGACCGTCCCGATATGATGCCGACATGAAATTAGTGTTGTCGATCTGCTTGCATTTTGCAAGCTACATTTTACTCGTATCTATTATATATAGACGTTTCTCCGGATATACCTAGATATACACTCACACACTCATTCACTTACTCACTGGGGATCAAAGTTCCTACCATGTTCCACAAGAGTCACTGCCTTTAAATTATTACGACCTACTGACCATAACGTGTAACCGCCAAAAAAGGCGATTTTGAACCTCAGCGTCATAGGATCGATTCCAGAAGGCCCCAAAGGCACGATTTTCTCCATAAAGATACATGGTGGGGATTTTCGAAAAATTTTTTGAGGCACTTCCCGGCCAAGTAGAGAGTTGAAATTCAAGGTATTGCTGGAGGCCGTGCGTATCCGACGAAAATCATTAAGATATTATCGATGATTATCCTTGGTTCGACGCTAGGTTAGGGCAAATATTCTCCCGTTTAATTTACATTGCGATTTTTAAGATAAAAAAAAATCACTTCCCGATAAGATGGAAACTTGAAACTCGGCATGTGGATAGAGATTATGGATGTATTTTATGTACGCTGTTGAACGTTCCGATGATGGTCCTTGGTTCGATCCCTGAGAGCCATTTACATTCTTTAATGCATTTCTTAAGGAGAAAACGGAAACCAATATTAGGTACTTCCCGGCAGTATATCGACTTCAAACTTTGCATTAAATGGGATCAAGTCCTAACAAGTCATTATGTGTATTTACAGCTGCCAATAAGTCTTGGGCTCGACACCAGGCGTCTCTAAAATCAGAAACTGATACGATTTTAACGATTTTTTGTACCCTTTCCCGATCTCAGAGAGCCATTTATATTACCCTATGCATTTCAGATGGGTATAACGGAGTCTTAATTTTGTACCTTCCCGGTATTATATCGACCTCAAAATTTGATTCCAATTAATTTTATATCTATCAGGGAATTATATGTATTGAAATCTTCCAAAAGATCCTTATTTCGACACCAGATTCGACACTTATGTCGGGAATTTCCAATTATTTATGATTCCGTTTCGATAAAATTATAAACTATATTGTGGTAGAATAGGGATTACAAAATCATAGGGGTCACGGGAAACACGCTCTTCTTTATAATATATCTATGAAACTGACACGAATAGTGCGTTAGTTATTCGACAGGTTGATGCAAGTTTCTCCAAAGCAACATTTTACTCGTATTATATATTTCTGTTATTTGACTTTAATCATCGTTTCCGACAACCAAATTTGCCGTCCTTAAAATGTCTCCTAAAAGGTGGTACTGATTCTCCTAATGTGATCTTAGAATATATATTTGTTTTAAACTTTGAGCAATTGTTGTCTTCATCGAAGAAATTGTTCATTCAAAGGATATGAGATTGAATATTTAGGAGACATTGTAGACTTAATTATAAATGTATTTACTTTGTTAATTGGTATGGAAATAATTATAACCTGGCATTAGCCATCTACCAAAAATTATGAGGCATGTGTTACGATCAAGACTGTAATAATAGTTTTTATCAATTTAAATATCTCCGTTGAGAATCAACGGGCACTTCTGCTAGTATATCTTTAATAGAATATATAGACTTTTCTCCAGATATACCTATATATAAGCGATCAAAATTCTAACCATGTTCCACAAGCGTCAATGACTTGGAACTTTTACGACGTACTGGCCATGTGATTTTGAACCTCAGTGTCATGGGTTCGATGCAAGAAGGCCCCAAAGTCCCAATTTTTTCCATAAGGATGCATTACGGGGATTTTCTAAAACTTTTTTGAGACACTTCCCGGCAAAGTAGAGAGTTGAAATCGCTGGAAGTCGAGTATGTCCTACGAGAGTCATAAAGATATCTTCGAAGATATCGTTGGTTCGACGGTAGGTCAGGCATAATATTCTCCTATTTAAAATGCATTGCGGCGATTTTTGAGATTTGTTTTGAATCCCTTCCCGATAACATAGAGACTTTAAACCAGGCATGTAAATAGAAGTAATAAATATATTTTCTATATGCTGTTTAACGTTTCCCTGATGGTCCCGATCCTGATCCCAGATTTACATTACCCTATGCATTTCAAACGGGGATCACGGAGTCTTATTTTAAGACCTCCCCGGTATGATATCGACTTCAAAATTTGAATTGAAATAAATTTATTTCTACCAGGGCGTTATATGTATTCACATCTTCCGAAAGGTCCTGGTTACGACACCAGGCAGCTCTATTATTTGAAACGTAAGGCGGGAATTCCAAAATATTTAAGTTACATCGCGGTAAGATCGGGAATTCAAAATCACAGAGGTTCCGGAAAACGCACTCTAATATATTATTATGTATAACTGCCACCAAACGTGCGTAAGTTTGACGCCAGGTGGGTGCAATTTTCTCCTATTTAAGATAAATTGCGGCGATTTTTAAGAATATTTTCAATCCTTTTTCCGATTAAATGCAAACGTATAATCTAGTATGTAAATAGAGATCATAAATACATCTCATATAAGAATGTTACGGTTTCCCTCGTGACCCTTGGGTCGATGCCGGAGCGTTATTTACATTCCTCTATGCATTGCAAAAGGCGATAAAGGAATCTTATTTTAGGATAACCTTGGTATGATATTCACTTAAAACTTTGGATTGAAATAATTTTATTCTTACATGGCCGTTATACGTATTCTTATCATCAGAAAAGTCCTGGGTTCAAGACCAGGTGGCTCTATCATTTGAAGTGCTTGGCGGAAAGTTCAATTTTTTTATTCATTTACCCAGAAATTGAAAACAAAAAAATCACTAATACTCATAATTTTTATGAAGTATGAGCAAGTTTTAATCGTTCATTCTTTTTAGGATCGCGTTTAGTATGGATCCGCCAAGTCTCAACTCACGGTTTGGTTTCTCAGTGTAGATGCATAGGAAAGTGTTTTTTTCGCTTTTGGATGTGCAGAAAAGGAATGAATCCTTTATCCTTCATCTAACAAGATCCTGACCTTCGTCAGCATACCATAACAGACAGGCGGATACAAGGAAGAGTACAGTTTTGAGCTCCGTTAAGATCATGGTGTGATGCGTAGATCAGATATCTGTACTCATGACCCATTAAAAGAGAATTGCCTCTTCGCCATTCTTCTCGATCTGAAAAATACAGTCCGTTATGTTGCACGCAAGGAATGCAAATGTCTTCATTGTAGGGTAATTCGTCAAAACGGATATTTCCCACGTCAAATGCAACGGCGGTCGTTAACGTCGGAGATCACTGAATCGCCCTACGCGAAAACGTTCTCTTCAGCTGAGAAATGTGTGAAGAATTTGGGTGATGAGAATGTAGCAGAGCAGCGTTTTCCAAAGTGAGATTTAAATTCTATGTACAGATAATATCAAAATTAATCGCACCCTTATACGGTATTTCTGCATAAAATGGATGCTTCTAAAAATCGCAAATCGTATCAGTCAGATATATTTAGCTGAGTTTATCGACGTGCCAAGAAGGTGAACACGTATAAGAACGTTGAGTTTCATAAGAATTTGAAGTCGAGTTGAACACCAATCCAAGAAGTTATGGAGAGTATTCACAGAACTGCAGAATAGCAAAACGCCTATTAAAAACATGTGCTCAAACAGTATATCTAGAGATAATTCATAAATAGCTGGAGCAGGTGCAGCAGGTAGTTGATAATGGAACATATATCATACCTTTTAAGAGTCAAATTTCTTTTTATCATTATAAAGTAGCCCAATTATAATGCTGCATTTAGAAACTCGCAAAAGTATCTCAATACTTATAAATTACTAATAGCTGAATAATGAGATCAAAGTGACTGAATATGATATGGTAAGTAAGCTTTCATAAAACATGATAATTTAATTATATGCTTTGACGATGGGGAATGAATACACTACAGCGCTTTCCATCAGGTCGTCGCTCTGCTCCGACCACATTTCTAATTTATAGTAAAACCTACTAAATTCAATTTCTAAGGGATAAAATTTCCACAACAAAATATCCGGGTCTGAATCAGACGTACAAGTCGTGGAAATAGATTTTCTTTTGCTCCGTTATACTAAGCTCATATATCGGTTTATTTTTCTGTTCCATTACGTAATGTTTTGCTTTAATTTTTAATTTTAATGAAATTAATTCTTATTAAAATAATTCTAAATATTTCTCATATATATTCTCCATATAAAATATGAAACCCTATATCTGGTAATTACAAGTAGTATGAAATGTTCGATTAATGGCAGGTAATGGAACAATAGGAAATGGAAACAAAACACGGAATTCGAAGCATAAATTCTCAATATACGAGAATTTTGAGATTTTCTATGATACGATATTTTTCCTACCACCGAATTTAACACCACTCTTTCTTAATCACATGTACTATTTTGAATATTCCTAACAATGGCATAGTCTTATTTTATCCTATTCGACGACATGACTTCGAATTAGAAGATGTTTTATA
The DNA here is from genome assembly GCA_947579665.1 of Sympetrum striolatum. Classification (NCBI taxonomy): domain Eukaryota; kingdom Metazoa; phylum Arthropoda; class Insecta; order Odonata; family Libellulidae; genus Sympetrum; species Sympetrum striolatum. The sequence goes on along the minus strand of OX388352.1, from coordinate 18,826,214 downwards.
TTATCCAATATGTAGTAACCGTTAATTTCGCTATACCGCCGTAACGAGGCCCCGATAATGGATAGAACATTGCTTGTATATGAAATCCATCGATAAGCGTGTACGATTAAATTTCAAGAGATTTAAATATGTAGCGATTTTACTCAGATTGTAGTCACCACTCGTGTTCGCTTTATCTCCTTTTTATCTTTACAATATTTACCTTCGCTTGTCTAAGTTGACTTTCTGCATTCGGAGTTCTGCTCTTCTCCTCATAATCCCAGGCAATTTACAGGTATTATCTTGAACCAACGATGCCTCTCCATCCCATTCGTGTAATATATCCTACTAGCTGAAGTTCCCGTTGATTCTCAACGGGGAATGTAGAGGTATAATTAAATACATTTGCCCTATTTTTACGGAAAAGAAGGTAACATCTCCCCGCTAAGCTTAATTCAACAGTACAGGCGATCATAAAAAACATATAATATTTTCAAAGTTCTCATAACTTGGAGCTGTAGTCTGATGCCGACGATATTAATAACAATCGATATGGATTTTTATGAAACTTTTCTTAAGTTTGTGCAATAATTCTCTTTAATCTAATTTTAAAATACTACTAGAACCTGAAAACCATCCAGATGAGATTTACATCTTTACATTACTCTGTGATGATTAAGAAAATCTCCGAAATGGTCGTATGCTTATTCCAACGATTTGTCTCTGCAAATGCTAAAATCTAAGAAAATGACCACTTCCTCACACACTTCATAACTAATACAGACCTTTACTTGGAAATATGTATAAATTCTCAATGCATTCTAATATGAAAATGCGTAAGCTCGGATTCAATAATCGCATTGGTCTTCGGGGGGACTGGTTGTTTACAACCTCAAAGTGTTTCGAAATTTTCTGCGTATTTAGTCGAAATCCTTGAAATTTCAATTATAAATTGATATTTCACGACCAAAATAAGAATTTTTATTCAATTTCCGTTATTTTGGTTCGTATCGACTCTACACAGGCAATTTGTCTACCTTAATTCTACAAAAGAAATATAGCCTGCAACCGGTAAAAGTGAAGATTACATGTACATATTTCTTATTGAAATCTATTTGAGTGATATCGGTTCGAATCCAGCAAAATTATCGATTAAAAATATGACAACTTGCTTTCTGATCTCAGAGAACTAGTATGCAAAGTTTGAAGCAAATCGGACAATCCAAGAGAAACACACAATCCCTCGTAGATTTCAAGACAATTAATAAGTCTTTTCTAGACTTCTTCTTTCATTTATTTCTATCTGTATAATCTTTCTACTCTTCTCGCTTATGATTCATTCTAATCGTGACATTCTCCAGCTTCTTAAACCTTCCATTTTACGATTTACAATCTCTGCCAATCCCTTTGCGTTGTTTTCCAAGGTTTTACACCATAAAGAGATACGCTCTGAATAATTGCTGGTTATTTTGTTATTTTACCCTTCTTTTAACATGTTCGACGGTGCAGTTGATGTATTGCTTGTTTCGTTTGATTAAATATATTTGCTATTACTTTATTGCTCATTCTCTCTTTTGCAGTCGTCGCTCTTAAGTCCTTGTATTCGTTAAAACTTCGATGAACTTCTCTGATCTCTCCAGAATTATTCTAAGCCATTTGAAATTATAAAAATAAGTAGTTAAGACTTTGGATAAGATGATATTCCGAATAATAAAATAAGCGAGGAAAATACCTTCGGATTTAGTCCATATTTGAAAAGTCTCGCCTTACGCGTAGCACGAGTCAACCGTTGGCGAAAGGAAGAAAGCATTCGAGCAAAGAGGAACTGCAAGAAATGAAGAACTAATTTCCTCTTTCCTTCAAACCCCACATGCCTGAAGAAGAACTCAAGGGTTTTAATTATTAGTCAACGTCGACTGCTCATTAAAACAGGGATCGTCTACTGAAATGACGGACAGAGTTCCTTTCGAAGATGCGAGAAAAGAGCATATTGTGTCTTGACATTGCGTGAGACATTGCTACACACCAATTCACGGGGAAGAACATCCTCTCATGGATACCTATAAATGAATTCTGTCCCGGAAAAGCACCGGAAGTGAACAATAAAAATGTGACGCGTAATGGCTCCGAAAAATGGCCTGCGTAGAGAATGAGGACGCCATCGCGTATGGGTGGGATGTGCTCTTGGATGGATTTGGCCATTTTTGTAACCTGGAATCAGCATTTATCAAAAGTTTGACGCGGCGGAGGAGTATCAAGATCACCGGCAGCGAGAACTGGTTCTCCTTCCGGAAGCGGTCGCCAACCGCCTATAGCGGGACGTGAGCTTCGGAATTGTGGTAAACCTATATTTCCACAGGTCTAGAATTGCCGCTATTTTCTCCGTTTAGATTCTTTAACTTCCCTTCCACCGCAAATGGTTTGCGTTTGGACCGCAGCTGCGTTTTTGGGAGAAGCGTTTTGATCAGATGCGTATATCTTAACCATATACCTAATCGGAGTTAGATGCGATGATGTATTTGTTGTAAAAACCTTAATTGTCAAAAATATATTTGTTCGAGAATTCACTAGGATAATAGATAAAAATAGAACAAAACACCCATGAATGACTTTTGGGATCTTTTCTCTACTCCGCTAGACTGCAGTTGTAGTAGACATGTGCCATGCAAAACACATTTAATTTATTTTACCGTGTTTCTATAGAAATTATGGAAACGGTTGTATTTTGTTATGGTTGTTGTTGTTGTTTAATTATTGTTCTTAGCTACGGTTATGTTGTATTTATACATTAAAAATTCGCTTTGTTTTGTTATCGTGTCTATAAATATTGCATTGGAATTAATAATTGAGAGCGCTTGCTTAAACCATGGTCTTGCGAATTCTTAAATTCGACAATGAAAAATAAGGAGGGTTATTTCAAAGATTTTAGGTCTAAAAATCGCCTTTCCTTTGAAAACAGATATACGAACAAATGTCGACAATTCATATGAAGTACATACATTGAGTGAATTTTAGCCTGATGGTACTAAAAGCACAACTGTTTAATTTTATAATTTCATTGATTTTCTCAGAATAGATCTCTTGGTGAGTATGTTACAATGAGAATGGTTACTCTTTCATAATATCCATATGACATATTTCTATTGGAAATCATGAATTGTTGCGACGATTTTTCACAATTTCACCTCAATCCCGAGAATTAACTCGAGGGGCATGGTTATCTGAGTGTATGGCCATAATTAATTTCGATTCCCTATATTATTGAGGTTATTTAATTAATATTTTCGATCCAAGATATTCCATTCTCAGTTTTTCCTCTTTAGTTTTATCCTCAGATTTTCCTACGCATAAAAACTTTCTGCGTGTCGAAGGGAATATTTTGTTCAAATTCAAGGTCTACTCTTATGCTATATATACTCTTATACTTCCATTGCCATCTAAAGTTATGATGAGTTTTCTAAACCCGGATGTGAGTCCTATCACTTTTTCCGGCGTTCTCCCGTGCGGCGTAATGCTGCTAGACTGTGAATGAATTAATCGCTTGGCCGATTGTGGATTTGGGGACAGGCGCCCTTCGGCACAACGCTGACCTTCGTTATTCGCGTACTCGCTTTCTATTGTTTCGACATTTGTAACCACACTAAATCGCCTTTAGGATGCTTTACAAGTGATTAGAGGTTTAAAATCTCCAAAAGCCGTCTTTGTCGGCGTTCCTCCTCTTACTTCCCGGTAGTCGGATAAAGCAAGAAAGGAAAGCCGCACTATGATTTTTCCCTTACAATTATAGTGCAGAATTCCTTTCTTGCTTTAAGCGACTACCGGGAAGTTAGAGGAGGAACGTCGACAAAGTTGGCTTTTGGAGATTTTAAACCTCATTAACAGCCGTGTTCCAAATTTTTTTTCTTTACTATTCCAAGGGATGCAAAGAAGAAGCTTTACCCTCTAGCATAATGTTTACAGAAAGTAAACGAGAGTTTTAAAGTAAGTTTGAAATCCCTGTTCTACAAAAAGGCTCATGGAATATGCTGCTCCGTTCGATATCGTTTTTAATTATATTCCTCTCTTTAAGTAAAAATTAACTCTAACATTCCTCCATTATGTCTGATATAGCATTCAAATATTCAGCCGGGTCAATAGACATGGGGAATAATACGTAAAATATAAAAGACAAGTTTTTTAAGACTGCCTCATATTTTACCCCTATTAATTTCATCTAATTGGTCTGAATTATAAGTATTTCAAATAACATCGAAGATATTTTGCGTAAAACAGGGTTTAATTTGACTCTTTATATAATTTTAATGCGTAAAATTCAACGTTAATAACATCCTTAGTCGTACACAGAATATATTTAAGAACGACCATGAAAATTTTCAAAATCGCGGGTCAATCAGAAAATGTTTCGATATTTTGTGCAGTTATCTTCGGTTCAGCCCACTGAGCGCTATTTGCCTCTAAAATAAAAGATTCGCTTAATGAGCTTACGAATTTTAAAAAATACCATAAACTCAATAATGAGATTGAAGCACACGATAATTTGCAATTAGGGGAAGGTTGCCAAATTTGAACATTTTTTTTATTTTTGTACATTTCCGTTACTAATCATTCCGCCTCAAAATTTAATACTGTATAATATACTTCATAGTTTCCACTTTCATGTGTTGGTTTTATATTTGCAACATATTTCTCTTGAGATAAATTAAGTGGAAAAAAACAGAACTAATGCTAATGGTCAAAGTTGGGAAACCGTTTGCCCAATTTGGACTCACAGTTTTGCTAGGTTGGACTAAACCGTCCTGCCCCTAATTATTAGGGAAGCGTTTGCAGTTAGGTGAGTTACATTGTGTGATTCCACACTTTCGAAAAACAATGAAACTCACCACACAGCATACTCTTCACTAGCCAGTAGGCAGAAGGTGTCGAATCCCCGCTGTGTGCCTTCCCACTGACCCTCACTCTACTCATCCCAGAATACACCTAAATCATCCCTCGCCATACCACCGCCATTCTCTCATCCTTCCCCATCACTTTTCCTACATCCAGTCTCCCCTGTACCCCATTATTCCGAGTATAAATAACACTGAAAATTTAGTACCAGATGATGACGCCTATCTAGTCATACCATTAAAAATTCTGTGGACTAAAACAAAGTTACTTTATTCTTTCATTGCGTAACATATTTAATATAATATTTTATATTGCTGCCACAGCCATCTGCAAATGTTTTTCGTCCCATTTCCCGTACGTACCCCTCTTTTCATGAAAACCTGTACAAATATTTACCCAAATATATTAGATATTTACTGTGGAAGTAAAATTATTATTATTGAAAAGTAATTAATTTTTTAATAACATCATTCAATAGTCCCCTGAAATGGACGGGCCCAACACGCGGTGTTCTAAGATCGGCAATATGCTCCTGTCAAAATAATAATGAAGCCAGACGAACACACGAGGTCTCACACACATATGCAGAATGTCGTTAGTAGCTAACATGATTCGGTTAAAAGTGTTCCACAGAAAGAGTGATTATTTACTTTTACTTGAGGCAGCAGCATACGTAATGAGGTTAAATAATTATAGCACAAACAATCAAATAACGCTAACGACCACCCACACCGGAAAAATGACTCTAACTCTCTGAACGTCAAGTCACGTGCCCTAGATGGTGTCACCACCTAGTACTGCCAACTTAAATGCTTGGTATACTCATAGGGGGAGAAATACAAGTGCGGTCCAATTTAGTGAAACGATCCAATATTGGCAACATTCCCCAATAACTTTACACAAATTCTTATCAATCCGCTCCCGATTTCCATGTAATTACTCGCTCGTGAAATTTCACCTCGTATTCAACGATCGAGAGCCAAAGAGTTGAGTTCTATTTGCTGCATAGTGAACTTTATTTTCAAGGATGGTTGTTGCTGATCTAGCGAAATTATTCCCATATCAGCGCCCCTATTTAATATGATACTTATGCATCTACCGTTGGCAATGAAACTTCTTCCGGTGTACGAAATAACTGATTAGACTCAAGAAAAAGAAATACGCTTTGTTTAGTTTATATTCTGTAAATTTTTAGTAATCACTCTCGGTTGCACCGCTTGTATTCTTAGGTAATATGGACTATTTAGTAGATTTTAGGTTAAAAGATAGCAGAAAATAGTGTTTTAAAGTTACATGCGAATATATAGTTTCAGCCAGTAAGCTATTTTAAAACCAACTAAATTCTTCACTATTGACATCGTTATATTAGTCACTACGGTTTCAAGGCACTAATTTTTTTAAGTGACCGTGGAATTATTAATCAAGGAGTGCTAGGGTTATAAAGAGACATCTGAAATAGAAAATGGATTGGAAAAAATTACGAAATGTGACGAAAACTCTGAAATATTACAATGGTTCGTGGTATTATGCGTAATATATTAATTCAATATATAGCTTATAATATCTGAGAGATAATATTTTTGTGAATAAAGCCAAGATTATGTGAAGTCATCTCTGATAAAAATTCACGGAGGAGGCCGCTCTTTTGTATAACTATTTAGGATAAAAGAGTGTTTTATTTGTCGGAAATACAACTCGCGAAAACCTCTCCTCCCCTCCTCGTTGCTTGCGCCGCGAGCGTTGAGCCGTCGCACAGTGGGCTAGAATCGAAAAAACCTGGACAAGGGGCTAAAAATGGTTTTCTTGAGTGCGGTCATTGAAACTTGGCGTAGTTATTGCAAAATGATTGTATTTTATGTTCCCGCTCGTCGTATTTTAAAATTTTCAGGCGTCAAATAGATACAGGGCGTCAAACTTGAGAAATGATCACCAAAACGGGAAGTTTCGGATTTTTCGGAAAAACGTTCAAGTTCGTTTATATATAGTTTCTTTTGAGAGAAGATGTTGGAAATAACAACACAGCAGCAATCTAGAATTACTCTTTGTCTTTCAATTCGTTGATTGATTCATGCTCTAAGATGATTCTTTGGTTATTTAAAGCAACAAAATGGCGGACACCTTTTTCAGACAAATTTCGAGATAAAGTAAGGAAATCAACTAGGTAAACAGCGATGGACTATCAAGTCTCTTATACCACGTCAATCTACAGGGCTTCTAGATATGGAATCTGAAGAGACTGTTTCATTTCACCTGCTACCCTGTGATTTCGGTGGACTTTTCCTAAGCGCTTCGCGGTCCGGCTGGGCGCCGTAGAATCCCCAAATCCGGTTTCGGTGTCTTTTTGGTTAGGTTGAGTCGCAAATTTTGCTTCTTTTATGTTTAATTCTGGCAAACCATATTAAAAACTTATTTTAATACACTTTAAGATATTAGTTTGAGACCATTAATTTAGATAATAAATGCGGAATTGAGAAATTTTGGCACATTAGGGAAATTGTTTGTTAGTTAGTTAAAAACATATAAAAACTCTTAAAATTGTTAATATTCCTGTGACATTTACATATATTACCTTAATTGTCGGAATGGCTGCTTAAATCTCAATTATTAATTGTAATTAACGTATTTCATTACCTTATTAAGTGCCTCCCGCTCAGTCGTCAGAAGATTCTTCATCTGAATCCTCGGATTCAAATAACTCACTCTCTCGGTCGTCGATGAGGAGATTTCTTAACTCTGTTGTTAGGATCCTTTTCTTCTTGGGTTTCAATTTGCCTTACATAGTAAACCTGGCATCTGATGTTACCAGCAGCCTTTTTATTGTATCATCATTAGTGGCTATTCTCGAGTGTTTCCTCACGAATCTTACCCGAAACCTCCTGATATCTTTGTTTCTAGCTTCCATGGCTTCTTCTCATAGCTCTCCCAACAGAAGAATCGCATCTTTTGATATTCCTGTTCCGTGAATAAGTACTTTATGTTCTGTTGGAGGCATATAGTACCAATGATACAAATTTACCTAGAGACAGGCAGTATCCCAGCAGTAGCTTGAAAAAATGGAAAATGTATTCCATCTTCGGAATGCTCTTCGTCTCCTTCTTCCATTGAAGGCAAATTGGCTGCCAAAACATGTTGAGGATGGCCGCGGATTTGACCATATTATTTTACCTTAATGTAATGTAATAACCAAAATTATTGATTTGATTTACGATTTTCCCTCCTGTTGCTATCCTTGCTTATACAGTACAGTGCCAGACCTTCCATCGAAACCATATTTTCAGGTTAGAGAGCATTTGATTTTAAGCTTTGAGGCTTGTACTGTTGATATTGAAGCTTCAATTCTTGACGATGTATGTGCTAGCAGAGATTACAAATTCACTTCGCAAGTCTCTTCCGAAACGGAAATCCCTTCTGGTTATGGAGCAAAGCTGTACCTAAGAGAATCATTCACATCAGAGTTTAATCTTTCCAGTTCAAATTGCAAATCAAAATATTCAGCAGATGATTCTTTCGTTCCAAGACTGATTTGGTTTCCTTCTCTTATATAATTACTTGAAGAATCACCAATCAAGTAATTTCGGAAAAATTCATTTCACAAAAGACAATTCTATGTTTCAATAAACGTCAAGTAAAAGACTATTTAAAAAACGGAAATAAATAAGGATCTGTTGCTTAATTCTCCATGTTGAATGATGAAAAGTACCCAATTCACTGCTTAGATGCGCAATTTTCGGCATAATCATTTTAACATTTAAGATTCCTATCACACTTGGTAGAAAAAACATCAAATTTTCTAAAAATCTTATTAAGACGCCATTTACCCATATTTTTCTTATTTTAATAAATTACTCATACTTTATGTGATGGATCAGCTAGAGATTTCCAAATAACAGCCCCAGGGCAAACGGTTCGTCGTTGTATCTCGTGGAGTCTCATGAAGCCAAAATACTGTGGCAGGATATCCGAAAACCAAAAGCACAAGAAACTAACTTTTTGCCTTCAAAGAAAGACTAAAACTGAAACTTCCAAAATATTTTCTCTTTCCTAACAACTCCGAAGGCACGTGCCACATAGCCATAGCAAAGGGGCGGATGAGAACGGATGTTGGCATTGCACTAGAGTGCCATAATCCGTACTTAACTCAGGGCCCATAAAATAAGGACCGGCTAAATTGGCAGATGAGAAGATTGCTCAATTCTGTTAACAGTATTTTTGACCAGCATAGCAAATATAAAGTTCGCCAGAGTTATTTTTACTGGTAAAAATATAATATAGACCAATGTTTCTAATGTGCCAAAATTTCTCAATTCCGCATTTATTATCTAAATTAATGGTCTCAAACTAATATCTTAAAGTGTATTAAAATAAGTTTTTAATATGGTTTGCCAGAATTAAACATAAAAGAAGCAAAATTTGCGACTCAACCTAACCAAAAAGACACCGAAACCGGATTTGGGGATTCTACGGCGCCCAGCCGGACCGCGAAGCGCTTAGGAAAAGTCCACCGAAATCACAGGGTAGCAGGTGAAATGAAACAGTCTCTTCAGATTCCATATCTAGAAGCCCTGTAGATTGACGTGGTATAAGAGACTTGATAGTCCATCGCTGTTTACCTAGTTGATTTCCTTACTTTATCTCGAAATTTGTCTGAAAAAGGTGTCCGCCATTTTGTTGCTTTAAATAACCAAAGAATCATCTTAGAGCATGAATCAATCAACGAATTGAAAGACAAAGAGTAATTCTAGATTGCTGCTGTGTTGTTATTTCCAACATCTTCTCTCAAAAGAAACTATATATAAACGAACTTGAACGTTTTTCCGAAAAATCCGAAACTTCCCGTTTTGGTGATCATTTCTCAAGTTTGACGCCCTGTATCTATTTGACGCCTGAAAATTTTAAAATACGACGAGCGGGAACATAAAATACAATCATTTTGCAATAACTACGCCAAGTTTCAATGACCGCACTCAAGAAAACCATTTTTAGCCCCTTGTCCAGGTTTTTTCGATTCTAGCCCACTGTGCGTCGGTGGGAGCGATTGGAGCAAGTTGAATAACAACAAGAAATAAAAATGCTTTAGCCAGCCGCAAAAATAATAGCGTAATATCAATGGCTATTAGTAGCTGGAATTAATATAATTGCTGCTAAACGTTTATTTGTGTGGATTAGTAAAATATATTGAATTCCTTGGTGTTATTATACCTTGCGTCTTACCAAAACTTTTCGATTTCTGACTTACTTTTACCGTTCACTTGACAATTATACTGGGAAACGTATAACCTAAAATAGCAGTTGCGGAACACAAGCAATTTTTCGCTAACAAAACAAAAAATGGACGCACTAAAATGAAGAAAATTATAAAATCGGTAGTTTTCAATTTCATTTCGCTGAGTAGTACCGCGGTATTAGTTTCCGTGACATTTATATCGACTTCATAACTGTATTTTTCTATTTGTGGAAACTTAGAATTTCTAGAAATGTCACAACCGAAAGCTTAGGATAAAATGGGGAAAGTTTGAATAATGTATGTATTTTTGTATAAATTCTGCAGTTGAGCCTACGCTACCTGTGTTACGACTCCAAAATTCAGGCTAGATACGCTCACTGTTCTTGCTTTTGAAATGCGATCTTCACATACGCACGAGCACGCACATTATTCGCATCTGCACTGTTACATTTTATCACTAATGTGGAAAGGCAGGTGCGAGATATGCTCTCCTCGGGTGGTGAGTCACGTTAAAAAGCGTCCCTATTAGCAAAGGGGCGTACGGGAAGGGAAGTACGGCGTCTGTGACCACCTGCAGTCTCGACGGACATCCGCTCCGAGGGAAGAATCGTTTCGGAAAATTTCTCCTCTCGATCGTCAGTTGCTCCCGAAAATTATCATTGCCAAACTAATCGCAACATGTAGGTACCAGGGATAAAAATTGTCCAATGATTTTCGTTATAAATAGAAAAACATGAAAGAATCGCTCGCTCTGAGACTACAATCTCCTAGTAAAAATGATTTTAAATTCAATAATAATATTTATAGTGTCCTTATTAGAGAACTAGAGTAGCGACTGAGAATCTATCTCTTTGCCGCTTAGTTCATGATGCATGTTGGATGCAATTTTTAGACATTACTATAAGACTGAACATTAGGTTTTGCAACTAATTTTTTTAAACTCACATATAGAAATTTCCATGGATATTTTTAAAATTTGCGGGAATTTACAAGGATACCTTCCCAGCGCTGAAAAAATGTCCGGCAGACTACAACTACTACCCCAAATCGCCACGGCGCGCAGTTGCAAAATAGCCGCCTGTTATACTTAAATTTGGAAATATTAATTTAATAATAATTACAGTATCTCATGTTTGAGCAATCAGTCAACGAAAACATCCAATTGGTGCACCAATCAAATTCGCTCTGATAATGTCGTAATAACCCGCGCGTAAATGTTTGACTGTTGAATTAGAGGTCGTAACTTATCTGCACTAAAATACTGATACCGAAGTTATTGTTCACCGCGAATTCAAAGCAATTACAAAATTAACTACTATAGGAACACTTCAGATTAAACAAACGATTAATCTTTCTCTATTTCTCAGTGAAAATATACCTATCAATTAAATGACGGCGTAATCATTTAACAATTTAAATTATATGAGATATCACGAAAATGCTAATTCGCGAGTGACAATGTTGGGAATATCGGAGCGCTAGAGTACTGCACAATGTGTTAAGAAATTAGGTTCATTTTATAGTTAATCATGAAGATGTATATTACTACCTCTTAGGTTTAGTATGAAAAGACAAGGGGTGACTTAGGAATATTCTTGTTCTTGGGCATTCATTTGAAAAAATTGCTGTTCTCATTCGTGGAACTGTCGCGTATTGCAGTTTTTCCGAGAGGACATGGTGTTGGGAATAAATTCTGGCGAAGAATTTTTTTGCACTTTATTGTGGATATCATATCGATTCTGAGATTGTTTAAGTGTCATTTAGAAATTTTTCTAAAAGTTACGCGAGCATCGTAAAATATTTTACAATGATCTCGATGCATGAAATATAAGGATTAAAAATGGTTGTATATTTTTATATACGTGGAAAAACTTCTCTACGCGAATCCATGAGACATCACTTCTCTATGGCTTCCCCCATTTTCCAAAGAACGTTTTATCAAATTCGTTGGATATTGATTCTAGTAGTTTTGATTAGTCTGGTGGGTGGGGCTGAATGTAAAAGGGTTACTCGGGAATCTAATGATCAGGGCTTGAGGAATTGTTTAGGGTGTGAAGTTTTCAAATGATTCTAAGCAGAGATTTTGTTTGCTATCATATGCTATTCCTTTATCTGTACCAATTCTCTTCCCCTTAGCTAAGCACACTACCACGGTCCTTAGCGGAATCTTCTCTCAGTTTGAATTTGCAGGCCTCAACTGGCCTCAGCGTCCCCCCGTCTCTTCCTCTCAAATAACTCAACTGCGACGACTTCCGCTTCACAAAAAACCCGGAGCGTTACGAAGATATGCCTTCAGCGATCGAAGGTGTTCCGTAATGTTTTGCATAACGATACTTCAGCCACGTCATGACATTTTTGCCGTCACGAAGAAGCTATTCACGCTTAATATATCCGCGACGTTTACATTACGTAATATACAAGTTGGATATATCCGAAAGGTAATGTTCTGTGATCCCTTGGCGAGGCAAAGATGGGCATCTCGGCTTGAACGTTGAAAAGTGAGTGGCAATGTACCCTTCCCTGAACCTTAACAGAAGCCAAATGACTGCACATAATCAATGGCACGACAATACAATTCGTAGAGCACCACTTCAAGTTAGTTTCTGTTTTATTTTAAAGTTTAAATGCATATATTAAAATTTGTGTGATTTAACAAATATTCTAGGAGATTATGTAATCGCGGTCTCAAGGGTTACCCATTCAGCTAGAAAGCGTGCAACGTAGAGCTGCTGTTATTGTGAAGGGTAATCAAAAGTTTGATAGTGGTGAATCAGAAATGATGAAGAAGGGTTAAGTAACGGAGTAAGTTTTTCGATAAATTCATGGGTAGTGAATTGCATGACGGATTTTACACTTAGTATAACCATTCTAAGTTGAGGTGATTTCTGTAGCAGCAGGGCAAAATGGTATGTCGAGATAATGGCAAGCACAGATATCCTGTCTCCTTATCCGGATAATAACAGGCGTGCGAACAGTTAGTGAATTAGGGAATAGAAGTATGCATACCCCCTGCTACAAGTTATACCGCAGTTCGTAGGATTCAAATGTATATTCAAACTTGCTACAGGATATTTCAGATTTCAGTAAAAGAAAGAATATAGAAATTTCGCAGTAATTTCGTCAGTTCGTCTGGAAAAATTGTATTAAAAAGGGGTATCATTTTGGTTTAATTACAAGGTTATAGTTTGGCTAGGTTCAGTTTAATCGTATGGTGAAAAATTATCATTACGGTGCGTTGAAGAGAGGATAATTGAGCACCGACCTATCAACCTCTTCCGCTAGTGTTTGCTTCCTCAAGAATGGGCCTAATTAGAGGCATTAACCTAAAAAGGCCACTTCCAAGTGATTTTTTTTGATCCGGTTTTCGTTTCGGTTCAGTGAATACGAAATTGCAGCTCTGTTCCAGTTTCGCTCACTCAGACGTCTTTGATCTTGTTAGCACCGAGGCTCCTTCCGCCGAATAACGCTCATATTAACCGCTGCCACCAGACCTGATGGCCTGATCGCAGCGTAATTTGAAATAAATAAATAAAAATAATTAAATACCTGGAGCTTTAGTCATGTGTAATTGTCTGAATTTTTTCTTTAATTTCATTCAAAGGACGCATTTTGCACATTAAAGAGAATTATGCTTTTTTTAACGAAATAGTTCATCGAATTTATAGTAATTACTCGACTTCTTATTACAACCGTTAGAAGATCACATAATTTTATAGCACTATGATAAATACGTCTATGATTCATTTTTCAACGAGGTTTCCGATTTTATTTTAGATACAAATTATATATTAAATATTTTATTTTTTTAATGATACCAAATGCTCCCGTCTTACATTTAACTCTTTGAAGATAACTGAGCAAATAGCAAGATACTTAATATAGAGAAAGTGGCTAAAAATCATCAAAACAGTCTCGTGAATAATAGACATAAAATTGATAGAAGAATAAATTGATTCTGTGGGTCAAAAACTGAAAATTTTACATATCCGAGTGATATGATAAATTCAAAAGTGGTTACATAGAGCATAGAACGGATATAACAGATACAGAGATACAGTAATTAAAATACAACTGATTTGAAAGATTCGTGATAAGTATTACAAAAGATTGTGATGAAATAAATCAAAATAACGGAATGAAAGGCAGTTATGAGAAGTATTACGAGTGCAATCATACCAACAGTCCGGATCTTGGACTTTTCTGGTAGATAATGTGTAAAAAGTATTCTCGGCATAGATTTGGTCAGCCAAAGTCGAGCAGTCGAACCTAAGAAGCAGCCCTGAGGATGATGACTAAGACTGTCGAAACGTTGGCGACTTCATTTTCGCCAAATCTAACATGTTGGAAACCTAGGAATCCTTTTTTTACATGCCAACTGTCCATCCCCTTTCAGCACAAAATTTTCCATTATTCGACATTCATTTTTCGTATGGTCGCAGTATGCAATGCGTTTGGTTCCTATATTAATTTTATTTACGATTTGTTTTAATTCAAAACAGAACACATCAGGAGATTTGAGATTTTGTATTTATCCTTTGTCGGACGTTTTGTGCTAGAATAATTTTCCAACATCGAAATTGTTTAAGGTTTGAGAATTTTGACATCAGATCACAAACGTCGAATTGAATACTATATTTAGACGGGTGTAAGCGTTTACTTTCATTCTTTTGCTCCGAAAGAGAAATTGGGGATTAATTTCGGAGAATCTTATTTATATCCTGTAGAAAATCAACAGTTATTCAAGTATGGATACCTAAATATGTACTCATTCACCACATTAGAAGAGTATCAACAATAATGTTATTGATTAATTAACCTTAAGACGCCTGTACGGCACAGAAAAAAGCTCCACTTCGTGGCTAACGTTTCCCATTGAATAAGATAACCGTTTCAAACGAGACCTCTGAATGCCATTTGGCCTAACTTGATTCAGAAGACAATTTAGTTACGACTGACTTTGAGTTTTATATTATAATGACGTATTTACCAACTAGTG
Source organism: Sympetrum striolatum (assembly GCA_947579665.1). Classification (NCBI taxonomy): domain Eukaryota; kingdom Metazoa; phylum Arthropoda; class Insecta; order Odonata; family Libellulidae; genus Sympetrum; species Sympetrum striolatum. Next base: position 18,811,128 of record OX388352.1, on the reverse strand, counting down.
ACCCTACTGGTAAGATTTAATAACTGATTGTTTTAGAGGACGATCGCTCATACAGGCGGGCTAATACACTTCAGAAATGAACGTAAAATTGCTACTGCACATTCTTGCTTACTATATAATTGTCGAAAGTGTCTTATGCATAATCCTCAGGATTCGGAATCATAGGATATTGTATTTAGGCTAACAAAAGCTCCGGTTGAGAAACAGGGAGTCAGTGCCATAAGAGAATAGGAGTCACTGCCATAACGAGGATTTCTTTCCGTTTCACGTTGTCTCCAAACACGGATAGTTACGAAATGCTCCAGCTATAACGGATGAAATCAAAAGAACTTCATAATATTAGAAAACTGATAAATGGTGAATTATTCTTGGATAGAGTAACTTGGAGTTTGAACGTAATCGTGGTAAATAATTTGAAAGGCTAAATATTAGCTCAACATGATTGTGTATGTTATTCATTGAAAATGATAAAGTAACAACCGGTTTTCTAATTTTTCATTGGAGGGTGTATAGTTTTACTAACGTGGATAACTTACGAAAATGTTTTTTTTTTAATTTCTCTGATTTATATTTCTTTAACTTTAGGCAGAAGCCTAAAAAATACCTAACTACTGTGGATGACATGTGCGAATTTCCCGAAATAGATAAATGTAATAAACCGAGGAATGGCTAAAAAGTGTGCGTCTTGGGCCTCAAATTAAGAAATCAATCCATTTTGAGAATTTGCGAGCTGATAAAATATATTTATAAGGAATCATCGAAATATTATAAAATATTTTTACCAGATAACATTAGGCGATTAATAGTAAATCATAAGGATTGATATTGGTATTATATTAAAGTATTACAAATGAGCTCCTCTTTAAATACTCGGCGGAATGTCTAATGAAAAGGGGATGATGCAGTGAGAGCTTTTGTTTGGGAGCAAACCTTTATGAAATCGTGAGAAAACACCTTCATGATTTTTACTTTTCTCTCCAGTTTTTATAAACCATTTCAGACCCACGATATCTCTTTCAATTTATAAAGGTTTATTTCGATATCATAGCTTCAAAATAAGTCAAAATTAAAAGCCACATATGGTTGAATCTAGAGATGGGCGCCGCGCCGATTACGCCAGCCGCCGACAATATCGGGCACGCCGCCGCCGCCGAAAAAATAACTACGGCGCGCCGCCGCGCCGCCACCGGAAATTTTATCGGCGGCGGCGCGGCGTGGCTTGGATTTAAAACAAAGTCCCACAGTCGAAAATATGCTGACAAGTATTTCGAAGAGATACGCTTTGAACTGATAGAACACATCTCGGGCTTTCCACAAGGGCGCTGATATATTAAAACCATTAAACAATCATCGATGATTATCCTTGGTTCGACGCTAGGTCAGGGCAAATATTCTCCCGTTTAATTTACATTGCGATTTTTAAAATTTTTTTAAATCACTTCCCGATAAGATGGAAACTTGAAACTCGGCATGTAGATAGAGATCAATTATACATTTTATGTACGCTGTTCACCGTTTCGCTGATGGCCCTTGGTTCGAACCCAGTGAGGCATTTACATTCCTCAATGCATTTTTTATGGAGTTAACAGAAGCCAATTTTAGGTAATTTCCGGCATGATATCGACTTCTAACTTTGCATAAAATAAGATCAAGTCAGAACAAGTCATACTGTGCATTCACAGATGCCAATATGGCCTTGGTTCGACTCCAGCCGTCTCTAAAATCAGAAGGTGATCCGATTTTTTGGAATATTTTGAACCCCTTCCGAATAATATAGAAACTTGAAATTCGGCATATAGATAAAGATCATTGATATGTTTCAAATACTCAGTTTTAGGATATATTGATCGTCCTTGGTTCGATCTCAGAGAGCCATTTACATTTCGTATGCATTTCAAATGGGGATAATGGAGTTATATCAGGACCTTCCTGTTATGATATACCAGCGTCATTGACTTGAAATTTTTACGACGTTTTGGCCATAACGTGTAACCAACAAAAAATTGCAATTTTGAACCTCAGTGTCATGTTTCGATTCCAGAGGGCCCCAAAGTCCCGATTTTCCCCCTTTAAATGTATTGCTTTGATTTTCGGGAATTTTTTAAAATTAATTCCTTGATAGGAAGAGAATCAAAACTCAAGGAGCTTATTATAAGGTCATCATCTATCGAAAACATAAATTACTTTTACGGAAAAAGTCCTTGGTTCGACGCTAGGACGATGCAAAAATCTGCCCTTTAAAAACATTGTGGTAGTTTTTCATTATTTTTTTTGATGCACTTATGGGAATGATAGGAAGTTCGTGCTTGGCTAGAAGATGTATATTAAGACGGTTTAAGAAAAAAATTATATGAGACCATGCTGTTCCTAGGTGCGATGCCAGAGCACATTGATATTTCTCACATAAGGAAAATATGTGAAAAGTAGGACGTCGTTTGAGGCAGTTGCAGCCAATATTTCTGCTTTAATTTTCACACATAGTTAGAGATGGTGATGTTCTGTTGTGCTGCATAGTAAGTATGACCAGAAAGACCCGGGTTCGATGCCAGGCAATTAAATTACAGCGAATTTTAAGAATATTTTCAATCCTTTTTTTGCTGTTGAGGACCGTCTCGATATGATGCCGACATGAAATTAGTGTTGTCGATATGCTTGCAGTATGCTAGCAACATTTTTCTCGTACCTAGATATACACTCATTCATTCATAGGGGTTCAAAATTCTAACCATGTTCCACAAATGCCACTGTCTTGAAATTTTTACGTGTTGGCCATGACGTATAACCTCCAGAAAAAAGCCGACTTTGAACCTCAGTGTCATGGATTCTATTCCAGAAGGCCCCAAAGTCCCGATTTTCTCCATAAAGATACATGGTGGGGATTTTCTAAAATTTTTTGAGGCAATTTCAGGCGAAGTAGAGAGTTGAAATTCAAGGGATCGCTGGAAGCCATGCGTATCCGACGAAAACCATTAAGACATCATCATAGTTTATCCTTGGTTCGACGCTAGGTTAGGGAAAATATGCTCCCGTTTAATTTACATTGCGGTTTTTAAGATTTTTTATTATCACTTTCCAATAAAATGGAAACTTGAAACTCAGCACTTGGATAGAGATCATAAATATATTTCATAATCTAATTTTAACAATTCGCTGATTCTCCTTGGTTCGATCCCAGAGGGAAATTTACATTCCTCAATGCATTTTTTATGGAGATAACGGAAACACATTTTAGGTACTTCCAGACATGATATCGAGTTGAAACTTTGCATTAAATGAGATCAAGTCCTAACAAGTCATAATATGCATTCACAGCTGCCAATATGTTATATCCAATGCATTTCAGATAGTGGATAATGGAGTCTTATTTCAGGACCTTCCCGGTATGATATTTACTTTAAACTTTGTATTAATTAAGATTAGGTCTTAACAAGTTATTATGCCTATTTGCATATTCCAATATGTGCTGGGTTCGACACCAGGCGTTTACAAAAATTAGAAATTGCAGCAATTTTTAAGTTTTGTTTAAGCCCTTCCCGATAACATTGAAACTCAAAACGTGTCATGTGAACAAATATTATAAATACCTTTTATAAGCTTGCAGTATCCAAGCTACTTTTACTCGTATATAATAACATATTTCATATGTAATATAATTCATACAATTTATTGCGGAAGATGTAACTTCCGCAATGTATGTTCGTTTTCGAATGTTTATAATAGAAAATAGGGATTTAAAATAACACAAATAAAATTCAGTCTTTTCTCAGAATACTTTCTCGCTGGATATTTTTAATGAATGATGTAAAGCGAAAAGTAGTAGGCAGCTACTTTTTTGAACGCATTTTTCTCAAACCTCTCGACATTCCCTTCAAAATTTTCAGGATGTATTTTCCCAGAATATTTACCAGGAAATTTAAAAGTATCGAAAAACGATCATAAAAGGAAGAACATTATCAAGAATAAGAACTTCTTTGTTTCTGAAATGAGAGTGAGTATTTAAAGAACATGTACAAAAAAATTCGCTACGAATTTCCAAATTTTTAATTTTAAATATTTTTCGTTACTTATTTTTTTTTGTAAATGTGATAAACTATAATTAAATTTCACTGAACAGTTTTCAATTACTGTATATCCATGTAGTATAATATTAAAATTAATTTAGGCTAACTTTCTCTTTCAACACGTATATTTCTACTACGTGCATCAATCTCTCCTATGAATATGGGGCCGTTTGAGATAAGTTGGGTTTTAGTAATGGCAAGTAATGTGTATTCATTACGTATCATAATTTCTGTCAATATTTTTATAAAAACCATCTTGAACATACATGTAAACCAAAATGTTAACTCCAATAAGAGAATTTTCTTCATAGGGCACAACAGTATTTTCCTGGATTAAATTCAATTCCTAATAATTGAAGCATCTTTTGATTTATAAAAAACGTCTAATCCAGAGTTCTAAAACATTATAATCAATTTGAATATCTTTATTAGAACATAGTGTATTCCCGCAACCAGCACTCCCATTTAATTTTTAATTTATCCTTTGAATTTTTCTTCTATCTTCTAATGATTCCCATCCCGCGTCCTGTAACATCTGAGTGACACTTGCTGTTTTATCGTAGTAATTTTTTACAAATCGTATCGCCTTTCGTTGTACGTTTTCTAAATCCCGAATATGACATTTCTCAGCGGGGTCCCATACACTACATGCATACTCAAGGTGAGGCCTAACTAACGCTAGGTAACATCGCTCGCAAACTTTTTCTTCGCTCCTACCGACTTTTCTTTTAACGAAACCGAGTTTCTTAAGTGCTTTTCCACATATATTTCGGATGTGGGCACTACATGATAGATTATTCGTGAGAGTTACTCCAAGATACCGATTCTACTGTCATTAGGTTTACCCCTCGGAGACTATAAGAATAAGCATTTATTATAGATTTACTTTCGAAGAAGTTAACTACCAAACACTTTTCTAAATTAAGCTCTAATTGCCAATCATCGCACCAGTTCATAATTCTAAGTCGTTCGAAAGGGTTAATCTATCCTCTGAACTAACTATTTCCCTGTAAATGACTGTGTCGTCTGCAAATATCCTAACATTGCTTTCTATGTGATTGCTGAGGTTGTTGATATATACTAAAAATAACAACGGTCCAATTACACTGCCCTGAGGGACGCCCGAGGTCACCTTAACCAAGTTGGAACTAATACCATCAAGTACTACTCGCTGCTCTCTATCGGTGAGAAAGTCTTTTATCCAGTTAATAACTTCTGCATTGATACCCGCAACTTCTAATTTGTACAGCAATTTATGATGAGGTACCTTATCGAAAGCCTTCCGAAAATCTAAAAATATTGCATCGACTTGCATATGTTTTTTTAGCAGAGTTTAGAATATCGTGTACTAATAAAGCCAGCTGAGACTCGCAAGAACGAGTCTTATGAAAACCGTGTTGATTCCTAATTATGAAATTAGACGTTTCAAGAAAACCCATTAAAGAGCTAGCTATTATATGATCCATAATTTTACCGCTCTGTGATGTTAAAGATATAGGTCTGTAATTAGCTGGATCGTCCTTAGAGCCGCTTTTAAATATTGGCGTGACATTCTAAATTTTCCAATCCTTCGGGACCTTTCCTTCGCTCATACTCTTGTCAAATATAACTTTAAGAAAAGGTGCTACGCTCTCCGCAACTTCCTTGAACACTCGAGCCGGTATGTCTTCAGGACCCGGAGCTTTATTCGGTTTAATCTGTTGCAATAGTTTAATGATGCCGTCTTCTCTGAAGGTGATTTTTGACATCGATTCAGGTTTATCAACATTCGGGAGAGTATTTGATGTATCGTCAGACGTGAAAACGCTTCGAAAGAAATCATTCAAGATATTAAGCTTTGCCTTTAGCATCATTTACTATATTACCGCTAGTGTCCTTTAATGAACCAACAGTTTGCTCTTTACCTTGGACCTCACGAACGTACGACCAAAACGCTTTTGGGCCCTCTTCCAAGTGTTCGCATAAAATCTTATTTTTATGTTTTTATTGGTACGATATAATAGTAATAATGTTCTCTCAGATATTCGAGTTATTCGCCTTTTTTTCTGCCTTATACGAACGAAAATTTATACGCCGCCGGTTACGCCGCGCCGCCGCCGACGATTAAGCAGTCAGCGTTCACGCCGTTACGCCGCCGCCGCCGGCTTCATTTTCCCCCTACGCCGCCGCTGACAAAAATCATAACAGCGCCCATGTCTAGTTGAATCTAACAAGTAGTTTTCGGAAATCGAATTTTTAATGTTACAGTTTTTATCAACCATTAATCTATGTTGAAATATTTAAGATACTATGCCTGGAAAACTCACTAAAAGTTGTAAAATTGCTTTTTTCCAACTACTTAAATCGTTCAAACAATGACCTCTAATATAGCCCGAAATTCACTTGTATATACTGAGCATCAACATTCCATTTTCAACTTTAAAGTATTATTTATAGTTATTGTATCCAATTTTCCTTGGCCTTTGAGAGATCTGTGGACACAAACAATGATAAACTATTTTACATGGAGCATTTTGTGAAATTTTCCCCTTAATATTTTGTCATTTCATGTAGTTTTGGTTATAGTACTTCTTTCATAATTTCCATGTTATGCACAACTTTCTTTTACATCTTTTAGCTCGAATTATCAGTAGAATTGCGGAGGTTTTTCACACCCCTTCCTTTGTGCGTGTTTTCTAGCAGTGGATCTTTCTTTCTGAGAAATAACCTTAAGTTTTCTATGCCTTAATAGGTTATATTTATCTCACTCAATTCAAGGAATTATTCCAAGATTTATTGGGGATTTGAAGGTTGCCTAATATTTTCCTGTAACGAAGAGACGGCAATATTGGAGGCAATGAAAATACCTACTTGAAAATACATCTTTTTGAAAACTCTAAACAGATAGAGGAATGGGGACAAGACTTATGATGAAGGAATGAAATGCAGATAATATATGGGAAAATGATGATTAGAATAGGAAGAGAGAACATGAATGGTGAATGAGGGTTTATGGAAAATGTTGAAAAAAAAAGGTTTTAGAAGATTTTTGAGATGATGGGAATGAATTTAAGGGAATGGTTTGTCTACTGGTTAGTGCGGAAGAAATTGATGACAAATTGATTATGAGTGTTTCCAACTTTCAAAGGATTTTGTACCAGATATAGTGAACAATATCCAAATACCATATCAAACATTTTACATATTTAAATGAATCGGATTATGATTAAACAGATTCAAAATTATTTATATATATGCAGGTCATCGAACCGGAACCGAGCCTAATACTCGAACCGAAAAGAAACGATATTTTTCTTTGGACCGAAAAAATGAAACATGGTGAACACTAACCGAAACAAAAACCGATATGAAGTTCACTCTTTCAGTTCAGAATCCGAAGTTTATATAATCTTTGTCAACATGTTCTCCTCAACCCAAAGGTCGCTCGGCACGAAACGATAGAATTTTGGAAATTACCGTGAGGAAAGAAGTGGAAAAACTGACAATAAAAATTGCCATCCCGGCTAAATTTTGGTAAATCCTCTTTCACGACTACACGAGCAGCACATCAATATTTACTGCGTGATAAAATGGTCTCATAAAATCAATGTATATCCCTAGCTGTAACTCGCATCAATAGATCTTAATCTAAAAATTAAAGCCGTATTATTAATTTTAGTATATTGATTTTTTTAAATCACACTATCTCGTTAATGCATATTTTATTCAAATTCAAACTATCGTTGTCTGTTAGGTTTCCTAAAATTTTTACGGTGGAATAGAGAACTAAAGATTTGAACCGATTCACTGATACTTGCCGGAGTGAAACCGGAATCGAACCGAAAATATGTACTTTGAGTGAACGAAAACCGGAACCAAAAATATTACGGTTCGATGTCCTGAATGCAGGACTGCAGGTCAAAAGTGGAACGGTGATCAAAATCGCCTTCACTGTTGGCATTGTTTGATTGAAATTATCGAGAGAAATAACCGTTAAATATAAAGAAGTTCTGTTTGGAGCCTAACTTCATAAGTACTCGTATATCAGCATATACATTTATCGAGGCACTTGTCAATTAACTAATTGCTGAAAATGAGGCTGGTTTTCTGGACAGGTACCCTAGCATACTAATTGGAGACATCAGAAGATACCAATTTTGTATTCATAGGTAATAGAAAAATGTCTAGCTTTTCCAGCTATGATGAGGTGTGAGTTATTTTGGACTTGTTTTCCTCGTTGAGACAGTCAAAGATAAGTGGAAAAGGTCCACGTTAATGCAGCTCAATGAACCTATGCCTACCAATTCTCATAACAATCGATAAAGAGAAATGTAAATGAATGGTATGATTTGACATCAATAATATAGCAGTGCCTTTTGTATTATCACAACCATGAACAAAACTAAGATAAAATATGTGGAAGATGCATTTATCGCTTTCCTCCGCCAAAAGCTCTGTTCATCATCAAGCAGAGAATTATTATGAATAACAATCCTTACGCATAAACGCAATGTTCAAATTATCCGTTCATTATATCTAGGTGGCATTTTAAATGGTCTTTCTTTTCAAAGTGTCATGCGCTACTGCGCCACTCGCTCCATTTATCCGTTCAGGCCACTGATACGTCGAATGCCAAGAGATGTGAATTAATTGTCCATTGACTTGTACCGCGACAAGTATGTACGAATTTATGAATGCGACACAGGTCATAAATTTTCAGCTTGGAAGACTTAAATCTATGTCGATTCAAGATTTTTCCCTCAAACAAAAATACGTAGATCTGTACGGCGAGGATAGTTCTAGTGAAATTAACTGACTGAAGATGTCACCGAGGTCTGAGTGATTGAAAGTTTTAGCTGTTTACGCTATACTTAAGCATTTACAGTAGTATTTATAATGAGCTATAATCTACTTATCAAGGTTTTCTTCGACAGAATTTATCAATTCAAGCTACGCCGTTCAATAAACCACATTAACCCGTGTTTTATCTCGAATCCGCATATACGATTAAAAGATGCTAGGGTTATGAAGAACGTCCATCACAATCGAAAATGTTTCGAGGATATGCCCATACTTAGTGCAGCATTATAAATATGAAGAAATTTCTAAAACTGGATGGCCTTACAATCATTAAGAGAAATTTAAATCTATCTATTAGTTTTTTCACTTTGAAAGAACTTTTATAATAAAAGCCAAAGACAAGGAGCCAAAGTAGTATTTATTAGATATTATATATATAATAATAACTCCACTATTAAATTATATCTTGAATTTTGGCATCCAGAAATTCTTTCAAACGCCTTATAAGTCCTAGCTCCGACTTAAGTCGCAGCTAGTCGAAATATTTCTGAATGTAAATGTAAATATGTAAATAATAACGGTGAGAGGCCATATTTTTTACGCTACAAACTCTACCGTTGGGTTTAATAAGTTTTTACTGATTGACGAAGATACAGTCATAATTGTGAATTTAAAAATTAGCCTAGACTTTAGAAAGTATCCCACAAAAGGTAGAGCTCCCACCAAAACTCCCCTTTGAATAGCCTTAAGGTGTTCGCTGGGAAAAGTTGGATGAAAGAGCTCCGACTGAAATTACCAGAGAGATATTGAGAAAGTAGTTTCTTGAATATCTTAGAAAAAACTCTGTCTTTCCTCCATTTTGACCATATTGGAGATGCAAAAAAATACACAAAAAGATACGGGAACAAATTGTTTCGTAAATACTTCTGTCGGTGATCCGTTACAAATTCTTTTGCTGGACTTTATAATTAACATTCAGGATAATTTAATGTAGGAATATTTTTTAAATAGTACTCACACCTATGATTTTCACTCTAACTAGGTATCACAAGTAAATTATAGTGGATTCCCCTCAAAAGAATATTAACTATTCCAAAGTTACAAAGTGATTGTTTTTTCATTTTTTACGAATTCTCAGTTTTTTCGTCCGTTTATTGTGGCTGCAACCCCGTATTGAAGGTTTCTTCCTTAACATCATCTTAATCTCTCAGTCGCGAATGTTTTTTTTGCCGAGAATCTCTTTCTTTGATACATATATGCAATGGACATCATAAAGCTATATGCGTGGTTGGTTGGATGATACTCGAGCCTTACGTTGACAGTGAAAGGTCGAATAACAATGACAGTAACTGGAAGGATAATTTCAAGAGAATTTGTTATTTCTATGCCATTAAGTTATAATTTTTTTACAACTAATTGTATGGAATATACTAATTTAAGGTGACTAAACTGTTTTGTGTATTGAATGAATGAAAACTTTAATTTCGGTCAAAAGATCGAGAAAAAGCTTGATTGGAATGAGATTAATTCTCGATGGACACCATGGTCTGAAGGAGCTAGATACTAAAGTCTCGCCACTGAGCCCACGAATAAACTGAAACATTTTTGAAAAACTTAATATTGCGGGTATTTTATATTGATTATTTTCGTAAGGATTTTGAGTAAATACCCTTTGACATATGATAGAAAAATATTATTTGCCCTTCTTTGATAATTCGAACAGGTTGCTTGGGAATATAGAGACGAATATTGAAGTTAAGAGACTGAATCAATCTAATAACGAAAAAAAGATTACTTCGAACAACACTGCACAAGAATTAAAATTAAAGCAGTTTAGGAAAGTAAACATTCTTATATCCCACAACAGAGACAGGAATTAATACAATGCATGACCAAAATATGCGCTGCGATGATTTTTGCGTTTGAAATGTATTAGGATTACCCAGAAAATTATGTGAACATTGGTTATTCCTATGCCAGTGTCTAGGGAGACCATAGCTTCGTGAAAATTCACTTTAAGGCACTCCTTCGATGGAAAACGTAACAATTTTATTTAACAACGAGGAGCTGTACGATAGTTATGAGGGATTATTAACTGCTCCGACAACTCTAATTTGACTAATCACTGTGTGATTTTTTTTTCATGTGTAAATCTTATATATTTATCATTTATGACATGTATTAATTTGGTTTTATTATTATGTAATAACTCGACAACACTAAGTATGAAATAAAATTATAGTTTGTAGATCGATGATAATTACGTCGAGGCTGTAAAATAATAATAATGTAGAAAGTGCAGGAATGCACAAAATACTAAGAACTTAATATCGAAAAGAAAAACATGACGCAAACCTAGTACCATAGAGTATATACTATATAGTTACTCTATGCTAGTACATAATGTAAAAGAGCAAATCACTCGAGCTTTTCTTATAGCTAAGCTCCATCAGCATCCTCTGGATAAAATTAAAAAAATGAATGTATTTCTTAATAAATATTCATATTAAAATAAGCAGATGTCAAATTGAGCAGATTTAATTAATAAATAAAATTTTTAAATTGCTCGGTTGAGATGACTGTTCTAAATTAGATAATCTCTATAACTATTCTGAATAATCAACGTTTTAAATCGAGTTCATATAAATCGAATTAGTTCTCATGAGCCATTCTGTCTTTCTTTCAGACTTAAAACCGACCTGCCGAAATTTATAAAATACCTGATGAGCATGTGAGGCAATTGGGAATGGGATCATCTTCCCCCACGTGAACGTCTGAAATGCCGAAGTGATCCTATCACTGGAATCATTAGCGCTTCGGCTCGCCGTCAATGTTTTCGAGTTTGATATCCTTTTCATGACAGTGCTGTGGAGGACTCTGCTATGGACTGCCAATGTGGTAGAGAAAGCGGAGTGCGTCGCCGAGATGAAAACGCTTCGTTTGCGATGATCGCGAGGAGAAGTAACGGAGTGTGCGGTTCTTTGTGCGCCTTGGTCATTCTCGGATGTCTCATAGAATGCAGCTCACAGGTTCTGATACCTCCTTCCGGATCCACAAACAGACCTCCGCGATTTCTAATCGATGCTCAAGGCGAGATCATCCTCAGCCTCCGGGAAGGGAATGAAACCCCATCAGGTAGGTCTGATCACATCATCCTTTTCAGGTCACGTGAACACATTCGTGGACAGTGCCAAGGATTTAAACTTATCGAAACATAAATGTCGGAAGCTATATAAACATAAATGACCATCCGGTTAATTTCGTCGAATAAATGGAATTAAAATTGATGGAGACAGAAATTGTGGTATCAAATTCAAGGAAATGATTATATGAGAACGCGTTCTCATTCAAAATTCCCATGAAGATTTGCCGTAAATTTTTAAAAATGAGTCACATTGCATGTGTTTCAATTATAATTACTGTGGTTTGATTGTTATCGGGTAATTAAATGAACTTTAACGAATCATTTCCTAAAACTGATAATGAAATACTTATCGAATATGCTTGTACAATTATAACAGTTCTAGCTTATATTTATAAAGTTTTATAATCTATATAATTCATCGTAATTATTATATTTGTGCACGTTTTTTCATATATGGATAGTTATATAATGATTCAATGTTAATCATTTAATTAATCAATGTTAACCATTAAATTGACCACTCGTATTAATTCTCCATTGATACTCCAGTGTTTGTTATTAGAACCTGTGGTATTCGTGTTTTAGATCAAGGCAAATATTCTTCGTGTGATACAATAAAAAGTATATTGATAACTTTCTCGTTTGAATACCTTGATTGTCAAAATACTTAGGACATTCGAACATCTATCTTCGTCAGAAGGGGAGACAATCACAATCAACCCTCCCTTCAGAACTTATATCAAGAGCAATTTCACCAGATTCCTTAGGAATAAACTCAGAACCTAAACTAAATGCAATCTTTTATTTCAAAACATAGAGCTTTTGAAGAATAACTCTTGAAAACTAAAAGTCATGATGAATTAAACAGGGAATCAATCAAGAGACGAATTCAAAGTAGAAAGAAGTAGAAATACATCCATGCCAACAACCCAACACAGTCCTCCAGAAATCTAGACTTTCCGATTAAATATTATTCACGCACATCAGAATTAGTTTTCGAGTTTAATTGATAGTTCTGACTTTTTATCGGTAAATTTTAACCTTGAATTATGTGTATTTGCTGTTTTATTATGAAAAAGCCAGGAGCTTTGGAATCTGAAAACGTAATAATTAAATCGGTTGAGAAAAAGATATTCGGACTTAAAACGATTCATATTTCAAACAACCTCCTGGAACCAATCAAGTTTCAAGTTCCAGGTATGGACAACCAACCGTACTTTGATAAGATACCATTATAACCAGGGCTGCCATAACGTGCTTTTTTTTAAATCGTGCTTATTTTATAGGAGAAGATCTTGGGAAATTCAATTGTGCTTATTTCTAAGAAATGTGCTTATTTTACTTAGTGCATGCTTATTTTGTCTTATTTGATCCAGATCTAAAACAATTGAATGGTCTTTCACATTGTATGTAGTAAGAAGCGCCAATACAAGAACTTGAGGAAGTTTAAACATACAACATTGTTGCGACAGTAAGTCGGGACAATTTATTGCATGTGGTGTACAGGATAATTCCTTCCTTATAAGGAAGTGTCTTGCGCGAGATTTGTAGCAAATTACTCGCCGGTTTAAACTTACCTTAAGTGCATAATTATGAGTTGTCAGTAGCAGAATTGCTGGAGAAAATCATTGGCAATGCGAAATATTGTGAATAAAGCTGCTTAACCGATTGGATCTTATTTTCTGGTGAGAAATCTTATTTTTGGGTCCAAGTGTGTCCATTTTTGGGTCCCCATCGATGGTAGCCCTGATTATAACCCTATTTTTTGTTGGGTCAAAAATAATTTTCGTGTAGTTGAATGGAATCGAATACATTGTGCTGAAACTATGAAAATCTTACTTGTAACGTAGTATAAATTAATCATGCATCAAAAATATTATTCAGCACGTGATCACACCAGGCAAATTACAAGGAGAATCTAATTTAAACCTCAGCCTTCGTGGTGGTTAATTTTTATATTAAATGGTACTTGAAAGTACAGAACGGATCAGACCTTTGCTGATAGCTCAACCAAAGTTAGAAGATGAAAACCATACTTGAGCGAACAATCGCTGAAAATCAACGAATCGTCACTCATTTCAAGGGTTTCAACTTCTGCAAGAAGTCGGTATAGGCGCGTCTTAATCAGCTAATTCCGGGGCTCTCTAAAAATTTTGTGAATGGAAGTAAATCACGTAGATACATCAAAAATATCTTCTACGGTTTTTATTTACCTCTTCTAAATTTTGCGTTGAATACACATATGAAACCCTCTATTGGTTCTGCATGTTACAGAGACTAAGAATAGATGATCGATATGATGCTGAAAGAACATTCATCTGCCTTTTGATAATTAACAAGTCATTTTACGAAGAACTTCACCAACAATATTTTTAATTAGCTAATTGAATGTGGGCCTACGGTAGTTTATCGCTGTCGGTGAATTCCAAATTAACTAACCAATTCCATCTCTGAAATGTGATCCGTTTTTACAGCCATGGAAATTTCTTACCGAGGTCAAGCTAATTTAAATAAAAAAAGGACCAATTTGAAATACTATGGTCTATTGAAAAATTTGAACTAAAAAAGACTCCTTTTACAGTAAAATCAGAAGGATCTAGTTGCTCATTACTGAGAGTCGTTGATCTATATCAGATGCAATTTCTGATCCAATATGCTATCTTTCCAGTGCAACTCAAATTTATTTAATATCCCCATCAGTGTTGGCCACTGGACTCTATCGAAAGCCTTATCAAAATCTATAAAGCCTACACATAAATCCTTATTTAATTTTAGGCTTCGTTCTGCAAGTGTTCTCATCACCCAAATTTCACCCCTCGTTCTTTACCCTCTCTGAAAACCGAACTAGTCTTCTTCGATTTGCCCTTTAATTTTTCCCTCTATCCATCTACTCAGAACCCTTAGAAATACGTTTGCCAAGTGAGAGATTAGGCTAGTTGAACGATTATCCCAACATTAAGCAGCGTTGTTTTTTTTAATGTAAAGGAATCAAGATAGTTATGGTAAAATCCTATGGCCATTGCCCTTCATCATAAATTTTCCTAATCAACTCATAGAAACATTTCTTACCCATATCTCCCAGGTTCTTAAGGAGATCCACTGGGATCTCGTCAACTCCCGTTGCTTCATTCCCTTTCATATCCCGCAATGCCCGTTCTATTTGACTATCAAGTATCCCAGGTCCGACATCGTACTCTTCAGCTTCTTCCTCACCTTCTTTTTCTATGCTGCTGGGTTTCATATTTTTCCCATACAATTCCTCGGCGTATTCCTTCCATCATCCCTTATGTTGATTGGATCCTTTACTATATTTCCTTAACGTGGTGTTGACTCTTTTCCATTTCCTTCCTTCCTCCATATTATTTAATATTTCTACAGTTACCCATGATTTCCTAATTTTGGTTTGTTTAACCATTCCAACAGTTTTTTAGCACTATCCTCGACACAAATTTTAATTTTTTTCCATTCCTCGTTAGTAATTAATTGTCTTCCCTTACGATCAAGAGCCTTGCTGACTGACTTGTAATTCTTTTGACTTCACACCCCTTACAGCTTCTAAATTCCATTTTGGTGTACGTTTTGGCCGAAGGATCTTTTTAAACTTAAGCTCTGTTTCATCATGACCATGTTATGATCTGAATCTACACCAGCACCAGGATAACTTCGCGAGTTTTTGAAACTATTTCTAAACCCTTTTCTTACCAAAGTGTAAACATCTTGGCTTTTACCACGTGTATTTCAGTCTGTTGTGATTCTGAAAGAGTGTGTTTGTGATGCAGAGGTTATTTATCTTGCAAAAGTCTAATAGTTTCTGTCCTCTGTCGTTTCTATCCCCTGAACCAAACTCTCCCACCTCTTCCCCATCTTTGCATTTCCCAACTACCACATTCCAGTGTCCAACAATGAGATTCTTACTGCCCTTAACCATTCCCATAATCTCTTCTATTTGTTCATAAGCCACTACCATGTCTAAATCATCTTTACTGTAATCACTAGTGCATCTGAACTATAACCGTGTTTACTGGTTCAGACTGTACTTCTACCGACCCGATTGCTTATTAGCTCGGTTGCTATCACGGATTCTCCCGCTCTCTTGTCCAACACTACAGCTACCCTCCATCAATTACTTCCCTCACTGAGAATGACTCGAAAATCATCGCTCCAGAAGTCTACCTCCTCTTTCCAATGCACTTTGTATAACCCAAGTACATTAATGTTGTACCTCTTTATTTCACCCTAGAAGGGAGAGTCTCTTTGCCAGTACCAATATTATTATGGCTGCACATCATAACAAAGGATAAGTAGTCGAGGTGGTCTCTCCTTGCCTTCCTCAACGTTGTTTTTATCGTGACACCAACACCCATTATGGCCGTCTCACTGAGGTATAGACGCTACGTGAACTACCTTTCATCTGGCCCCTACCTATTGATCGTTCTGGCATGAGTGACCCTACCAGGAACTATGTTCCAGCCAGTCTACACTTTAGGTCATACGAACACAAAAACCCTTTTACCTCGACAAGACTGTAGTCCAGAGGAGGAACTATATTTTTATAATATAGTAAATTATTATACTACATTTTATATAACTAATACAATCCTTTTTTTAACTTCTCCTACCGCTTGGTTAAATTCCGTGTAAAAATCTACCAGGCCTAAATAAATGTAGGTATTAAAATTTTTAAATATCATTAGATACAAATTTCATTCTTCACCATACATAAAATTATATACCATAAAGTTTTATATAGATTAAGGGCTGCCAGCAGCTAACGAGGCAAAGAGCCAACATTCTAATTTTACGAGGGGAGTTTGATGAATTATCAAATACTTCTCCAAATTCTTCTGGCACCTGGAAATACTCTGCTTAGTTTTCTTAGGATTTTCTTTTTCTTTTACCCTCTTTCTTTCTTCTTGTTTAGCATATATTGCTAACATTTAAATGCATAGACACCGAAAAGAAATATTATCTTAATGAAGTTTGTGGTAAACAAAAATTCGGATAACGGTCACCTAAAACTTCGGTCTGTGTTGAAGTGAATGCAAACGATATTTGACTTTTACCATACGCAGCATCCAATTTTACTTTCAATTATTTGAGATGTGTCCATTTATTTTTTGATCTTCATTTTTCTAGTTTAAATTTTGGACACATTCTATAATATCTCGTAAAATATTGATCTATTACCTCTCGGTAGGTTCATGCGTTCTAATATTTCCCTTTCTACGTGATCCTCTTCGTAATATGTCACCACTCTTTGCATCATCCAATAAATTGTGTCGACGTTTTCCCTGTATTCTACACTCTCATCCTACGAGTATTTTTCATTTCTCACTCCGTGCCTTACCCGTGCTCCCGGTTAGCCAAATGAGCAGCAGATTCGGCTTTGATGATAGCGTTCCCGGGTTCCATTTCCGGTGGTAGCCCATATGGGAATTGACCAAAGCAGTCAAAGCAGTTTTAACAGCTCTTCTACTAATATCATTTCCTGTAATTCGTACATTATCATTATTTTACCCATCCTTTCTCTCTCCTCTTCTTTATTTCTTTCATGAAAATTCTTCCATCATATTCAAAAATTCTTTTTTTTCTATCTAGGCTACCGAGCTTACTTTTTCCATCTTATAACGCGCCCACTTCTCATAGGCTTCCAATCTTTTAATAATCTCCCTGTTACAGCAATTTTTCGTAAACGGCATCTTACTCCTTCAACGGATGGTTTTCAATGAAGTATGTAGATTAATGTCATCAAATCTTACGATCTTGTTAGCTTATAAACTCGATATGCTAAGCTGTTGTTTCATGGAAGGTCGTTATAATGGAAAAGAATAACTTTGTACATAAGCGAGCGAACATGTTGCATCAATAAATTCTGTGGGAGTGTGCAAAATACTTATTTTCCATTATCTTAATTTATGACTACTATATCGAAGGAACCTAACGTTGGTGGACTAATAATATTCCTCATACCACTAAAATTTACTTTTTTTGGCAGTAATCTCACCCGGGCTCAAATATATAAGGAAAGTAAGTATCACGTGGAATGGAAAATTTTGGGGAATATGGATTTGCAAGGATATATCTATAGATACTATTCGAAGAATATCAGAAAGGATGTAGGATAAAGCTAGTAGCAGATAGAAACCTTTCGTGTATTTATTTGAGATGGATCCCTTTTAAGAGGACGGCGAAAAGGAAATTAGAAAAGTCAAAATATGGAGTGAGGTTCGAAATTTCCTTGTCTTGATAGCCTCGGAAATATTTTTCTGTGGTCAAGTTCAAAATTGGCCGTGAGAGAGGTCGAGTGAGGCTCCGATTTTCCTTTTATTTTTTTATTACTTCGATACATGATAAATAATCTTTAAATAAATATAATGATTAGGAAATTCAGATATTCTTGGCTTATGTAAAGCAATTTTCCAACAATTTGGACTGTAGAAATCTCGAAAAATTACCGGATAGGAAACCAGCAAGGGTCCTCGCTTAAGTAGTCAAAATTATTTGAGCCGTTCCTCTTCTTAACTGTCAATGCCACAACAGAGACTAGATAGATAGCATTCCTCTCAGAACGGTTTTTTGCAGGGCCCTAGCTGGAGAAAATAATTGAACGTATGATTCATGGGAAAAGACTGAGTCAAATACATTTAGATTTATATACATGTTATTATAATATGAGAAGAAATGAAGGAGAAAAAGAAAACTTCTGACCGGTGTCCTGGCTGCGGCAGGACACGGGACACTTTTCTTCCTTCATTTCTTCACAAAATTCAAGCATGTGTATCATGCGAATATTCATCGCTTACATACTTCGCCATTCCTGGCTTCTGAAAGTCCGCTATGATGGTGAGGTGTCATCTTAGATGTCCCGTGTGTGCGCAGGAGTGGTGCCATCTTCGATAGATCATCCACAGCACACTGGCCCATGATAGCATCAGAAATTGAAGGAGAGAATGTTCTGTCGTGGTAGCTTAATTGGCTAAAGCATCCGCCCGGCAATTGGAAGATCCGGGCTCATGTCCTGCCTGCTGCAGACTTTTTCTCCTTCATTTCTTCTCAAAATTCAATCATGTGTATCATGCGAATATTCATCGCTTACTTATTATAATATGTTAGAATCTTAATTTATTTTGGTAGAATCGTCGTAGGTGTAAAAGTGTTAACATTTAACATACGTGATTGTTAAATAATCATCACTAAAATTCTCCAAAACCGTATTTTTTCTCTTTTCCATTATCTACGTTAGGGATGAGTCTTTCCTCATTTGCGAAGTTAATAACACAGGTCAACTGATTTTAGCTATATTTGAGGCGATGAATCTAAATATGAAATCAGTTTTCTCTATCAGCTCTACTTCTTTAGATACAACCACTTATGTATCAATGTTTTTTTTCCATTCAATACATTGAAGTATCGGTGTTGTAAATTTATTGCACAATGATTGGTTCCTGTATATTTGCCATATTGTCTGTCTTATTTTGCTCTGACTTCCAGTTAGTTCCAGGAAAATCTGCTAGATGAAATTATTTCATTGCCTGTCCAGTAACTGTAGTGACCTTCAACTTGAGTTGAGGTCACTTTAGTACTTTTTGTGACATAACTCTATTAGATTTGCTCAGTTTTGAAATTTTGATGCCTTCTAAAACTTGAATTAACTATCTTCAAAGTTTCTCCATGCTCCATAGCCTGTGGTGGGCAATGTGATATTTAGCCTCCAAAAATGCAATGTGATTTCTCTATTTACCATCACCCTTTTTAAATTGCATTTGAATGTTTACCAGCATTTCAATCTTACCTCCACAAACAGGCTTCCTCTATGGTTGAAATTTTAGTAACATAATATATGTACATAAACTGGTGCGAGAAAGTGATTGTCTAATGATATAATGAGACAAATAAACTTCAATGCCAAACATGGTTGTTAGGGAATGAAGAGTTAAACACAATATGATTTAAGTGAGTAATCTTCTTAATTTTTATTTCCCTTTTAATATATCAATCAGCATATATATCAACGTATCAATCAGGTTATCCTCCTTCCTCCTCTTCTTCTTTGGTGGTCCATTTTCCAAGCACTCACTGAAGCATGCACTGATGATTGCTATTTGATTTGGCTATGTGCTAGCTGCTAATGGCTTCGATATTCAGACAGACTTCGGCTGCATTGGGAAACAATTGAAAGGATGCATGAATGTGGCTGAAGCATGCTAAACCAGCAAAGCATGCATTTTGGACATGGCTATAGTCTCTATCAATATTTTCTATGCTAGAAACACTACTAACAACAGATACAATGAATTATATCCTTTCAATTTTGAACTCTCTTTACAAAAAGTAAATTGATTAAATAACAATGCTCCTAAGGATAACAAATTCTTCTTTTAGGCAGCTTAGTATATCGGCTCAGAGGAATGGACCCTGATGGTGATTCATTGACATTTGGACTACAAGGACCACTAGCAAATGAAATACTAAGAATCGATAATTTTGGGAAAAATGAGGCAAATATCTACCTGAAGAAAGAATTGGATAGAGAGGTCCGAATATAAATTTTATATGCATTATTCTTGATGCAAAAATTTGGTATCTGAAGAAATTAAATCTCAAAATTTTCATTATCTTACAGCTAAGAGATGAATACCCATTTGTGCTAACCTTAACTGATGGTAATCTTGGAGATGGTAACTTTGTTACTCATGGTCTTTTGTTGCTAGTTGAAGATGTCAATGACAATGAACCAACTTTCCGTCCATACCAATCAACAATTTCTATACCAGAAGACTCAAGACCTGGTTTGGTCTTAACAACTGTTGAGGCATATGACAGAGATGAAGGATTATATGGGCAGGTAAGTACACAAAGTAATTGTGTGAAGTTTAGACTTTAACAATGCTATACAGAAGGGTTCATTAGAACTTGGCTTGTGGATAACATTATTTCAATTTTTACTTTCATGCATATATTCACATAAAACTTGTCAAAATCAGAACCTATTTAAAGTGGAAACCTAAGCCAGAACAATTAATAATATTACTGCAAGGTTTTTCATAGGAAAGGCCCTCTGTTAGGCAGAACTTGCGTAACACAGATAGAGGTCTATATCTCTTGAACCTTGCTCATGAACAACCAGTATTCAAACCTGTGAGAGGCGGAACAATAATTTCTTGCTTTCAAAAGTAATTACCATTGGCTTCCTTATCTTTAAAGTTTATTTACCATCTCAAAGGTATGAAAAACAGTTAATCCAAAAATAGAGAATATTTGAAAGAAAAAGACTCAATGTAAAGGAATTAATTTTGATAGTTTATGCTTGAGGTCTCCGTATTAACTTAGTTCTCCTCTGGCCTCATTGCACTATTTTTATATTTATGTGTGTTTCCCTTTTCTTGAAAGAGCAAAACCTAATAGATATGTACTTTTTGTTAGCCTACTGAAGCTGTAAATCCTGCATAAGCTGGGATATTTAGTCAGTCCCTTGTGTCTCTGCATTAGACAAATTTTCCTGCAATTGAATTATGCTTGCATGAAAATAATTCACCTGAAACTTTTCATTCTAGGTTGTTTACTACATTCAAGATTTAGAGGGTGATGATGATACGTTCTCTATTAACACTATCAACGGAAAAGGAGAAATCATTTTAAAAGGAAAATTAGATTACGAGAAGAAATTTTTATATCAATTACGTGTCTTAGCAGTTGATAGATCAAATGACAACAGAGTAAGTAATCATATTTGACTTCCTTAAACAAATATTCTCAAATCAAATTACACAAAGTACCCTAATTTGGAACTAAATAAAGAAATTTTGAAACTATAGCAATGTATTGATCTTGAGAAAGATTAATTTCTGCTTCATTGATAATTCATCTAAAACCCTGTAAAACTTATGCAATACAATTATTTAGCTTGAATGAACTATTGCAAGTAACATGGAAGCAGATAATCTATTCCTATCCATGCTATGCTTCGGTTTTGAAAGTGGCAACCGAGGCGATTGTTGAATCCAAGCTCAAGCATCTTCTCATTTGATTTTACGCCAATGTCAAACTAATGCTAGAGATTAATGACAGAATTTATCATAAGGAAAATTTGTAGGCAAAATTTGTTGATAATATCATTGTAATTTTATAAACTAAAATATGTGCATCCTTTTATGCAAAGAGAGTGAGGAAACTACGTAACATATTGGTACTTAAGTATTACATTCCACAAAAGTGGAGGGTAAATTGCTAAATAAACCAACTGTGGTCTGCATATATATAAATATTTTACTTTGCAAATTAAAAGGTCTCTCAATATATTTCTATTAAAAGGACATAGAAAAGAAAGGAACTAACCAGAATAAGTATTATTGACTGGCCTCATTGCTAATGATACTTATTAGTTTATTATTTATTTTTATATGTTTATGTTTATTATTAATTATTTTTAACTGATAGCTATGCATTTTGACAGGTAAATAGCGGGACGGCTGCAATATTAGTAAAAGTAGAGGATGTTGAGGATCAACCTCCAGAATTTGCTGCAATTAACCCTGTAACGAGGGTTAGGGAAGACATTCCTGAAGGATCTTCAGTCCTTCAAGGTAACTTAAATTTTAACCTATAACAAAATGATTTCTTCAATTATATCAGCTAAAACTACCCACTAGCAACACAATAGAACTTAACTCTGAAGATTTATTTATATATGGAGACGGAATCAATATTTTTAGTTATGATATTTGGGTATCAGGAGAAATATTGGCAAGCAAATATATGTGACCTCAGTTCTTAACTGCAAGGTCCCTCATCCACCCCTTAAAATGCTTCTTAAGCATGACTATGCCTCAGAAATATTTTATTCAAACATTACTGCATATAATCTATTGAAACATCAGCAATAAATACAGTATCTATAGAAATTTACTTCTAGAAATTTTCTTGTTAAATTGGCTTATGCCAGGTTGTTGAACTGTCAACTTTAAGCAGTTTTATACCTAGTAATTATCATACTGCAGTAAGGATTAACCTTTTTATCACCAATATTGAAAATATATTTTGAAAATTCATAATAGAATAATAAAGTTTCATTGCCTTATAACGATGATAGTGTATCAATGGTGAATCCCTTTTTTCAGTTAAAGCTGTAGATGGAGATAGAGGAATCAATAACAGAATCAAATATTCAATCACAAAAGGATCTCAAGACTTATTTGGTATAAACCCCAATTCTGGTGTCATTTATACACTAAAAAAACTAGATAGGGAAGATCCATATAATAATTATGGAGCATACATTCTAGAAATTATGGTAAGTTGAAAATGCATGTATGTACATTTACATTTAAACCCTGCAGTCTGCCAGTGGCACATGGCAGGGGGTGTATAACATATTCAAGTCTTCTATCTCTAAGAGAGTTCCATCCGAGGGATTCTATCATAGCCGAAACACTGCTATCAAATCTGAAATCTCCCTTGACAAACCGAGCTGCTTTATGTTGAACCATCTCAAGATTGGAAATTAATGCTACTTCGTAAGGATCCCAAATCGCACAGCAATACTATAGTAGAGGTCCAATCAGGGAAAAATACGCTATTTCTTTAACTCTCCTTGAACATCCACTCAGAATTCTACTGGCTAACATTTGCATCCCATTTGCCTTTCCTATTACGCTTCAAATATTCTCTTTGAAGGAAAATTACTACTGACCGTAATTCCTAGGTATTTATGATGCATCACAAGCTCCAAGGGATTTCCTGAAATTCTATAAGGTACACAGGTAACATTGGTGGACTGCTTGAAAGTCAAAGCAATGCACTTCTTTACATTCAGCTCAAGCTGCCAGTCACTACACTAACCCAAAATAATATTCAGATCATTCTGCAAACAACCAGTGTCATCTTGAGTTATGATCTCTCTATAGACAACAGAATCATCAGTGAATAACTTTCACTTAACATCATCCACAACATCATTGATATAAATCGGGAACAAAATTGGTCCCAATACACTTCCCTGTGAAATACCAGATGTGATGCAAACCTCATCAGATACAATTCCGTCCAACGCAACTCGCTGTAGTCTGTTTCCAGGAAATTACTTTATCCATTCAGCAACTTTTCCATTAATCCCGTAAGCCATCAACTTATGAATTATTTTTACACACGATACTCAATCAAAAGCTTTTCCAAAATCTATAAATATGGCATCTGTTCTTATACCTTTATCGGCTGCTCTAACTATATTGTTGAGAAAAAGAGCTAACTGGATATCACATGACCTTTCCTTACAGAAACCATGTTGACATCAACTAATTGCCCCCATATTATTTAGGAAATGCATCATTGAACTCACTATGATGTGCTCGATAGTCTTACAAAAAATTGATGTTAAAGATTGGACGGTAGTGTTCTGGCTTCGAGGAACGTCCTTTCTTAGGAATCGGAGTGATATGCACTCTTCTCCACGACATTGGAGCAAAGCCTTCGTCCACGGTTTTCTTATAGAATTCAAAAAGAAGGGGACCAAGCTCATTCACCAGTTGAATGACAAGTGATGGTACACCCTCTGGTTCTGGCACTTTCTTCTTGTCTACTTGTAGCAACAACTTTCCTATTCCATCCACTGACAACTTGATTGGTTCGATCTTTTGGATTGGATCTTTGAATCAACATGCATTGAAAATTTGTTTGTGCATCCATCGTCTAAAGTAAAGCTTTCCTGGTAGTGACATGATTAATAAGATTCATTTTTCCTACAGATTCAGTAATCGTAAATCCCACGTCATTAATTAGGCTGGGTACTGAAGACTGACCTCCTCGACTTTCTCAGACATATGACCAAAATTCCTTCTGGTTGCCTCCTAAAGACTCTAGGAGGGTTATAGATCTATATTCCTGAAATTCACTCTGTGATTCATCTTTAACCAATCTTCACACCTCCGCATATTCTTGCCGCTCAAGATCACAGTCTACTCCGATTTTCTCTAGCTTCTTCATCCACATGTATAGAATCCTTTGCTTCCTATGCAACGCTCGCAACTTAGGTTTCATTCAACACAGATCCTTATGTATTACATTATTTTATGTAAATATGAGATGGAACAATTTTTTGCAAAATAAAAGTTTAAACTAGACAGAAGATTTTATTGGTTAATTTTATGTTCATTTTGTGATGGAAAACTTTGATTAAGTTTGCTTACACAGTCATATGTTGAAAAAAATACCATAGAACAAAGTTTTTAATTGCATTAGTAATAGTGCAAACCCTGCCTTCAGCTCCTATGCTATTTTTCATATTAAACTTTTGTTTATAAAAATTGAACCCTAGATATTAAAACAGAAATCTATTCCTTTTGTTATGATTAAAAAAAAGATATATTTTCACCTTCTTCTACATAAAATATGGGAGGTTTTAGAATAAAATTCATTTTTTCTATAAAAAATAATGAGCGAATATGTATTTTAGGCTCAAGAGATGTCTAAAAGCATTTCGCCCTCACCAACTGTGAAAACAGAGGTAACTGTGATAATCTTAGATGTGAATGATGAGGTGCCAACTTTTAAGAATAAGTTTTATATAGCGGAAATCAATGAAAATGCCCAAGAAAATAGCCCAGTCACTTTTTTGGGTTCATCAGTACCACAAGTTTATGACCATGATCAGGTAGGTTCTATTAAACTAAAGTTTTTGCATAAACATATACATTTATTTGGCTTACACACATTGCAAGCTAAATTGTAATCATCAGAATAAAAAATTATTAATTTAAAGAATTAATGGTACCCACAGGGAAGTAATGGAACATTCATCATGTACATTGATGATGATGATGGAGTGTTTGAAATTACACCACAGCAAGGAGTTAATGAAGCTACATTTTTAATACGAGTGAAAGAACCTAAGAAACTTGACTATGAACAAGTAACAGGTCAGTGATGAGAGCCAGTAATCATTGTGTTTGTTTGCTATATAGTCAATTTTAACTTAGGACATTTTTTTTCAGTGATGAATTTTAGTCTTATTGCCAAAGAAGCAGTGCCAAATAACCCCAAACACAGTGCTGTTCCTGTTACAGTGTATATAAGAGACATGAACGATAATATACCTGAATTTATGGAGAATCAATATGAGGTAAGTTTAAAATTATATTTTTTAACCCTTAACCAGTGAGGTACAATTTTTGACACACTACCAGTGACGTGCAGTCTGGGAGACCTCAATTCTTTAATGATTTTGAACATTACTAAATGATACCTTTTACAAAATTTTATAGTCTAAAAAATCTTATCAGTTATTCTAGAAAATTGAATATAAATTTATTGCACCATTAATAACAGCACATTTTCAATTACAAATCATTCTATCAAGATATTCAAGAATTTGAATGAAAAAAAAAAACATTTTTTAAATTGTGTCACTTATCAGGAATCAGGCGGCTATTCGGATTAATGCCTTTTAAGTAATAGTTGGTATAGTGAATGATAAAATATTCTTAAAAGTATTTTATTTATTCCATTTTTCAAGGAATCAGCAGATACCCAATATTAAATTTATCATGAAAAATATACCTACCTCTCCTAAGTAGCACAGTTCTCGTTTTTTTAGCATTCTAAGCAAACTGGTTATCTGAATTGTAAGCAGAAGAAAGAGGCTTTCAATTTTTAGCATTCAGAGCAAAGTTAGAGAGGTCTTCTGTTTATTTAGTTTCCTTTGAAGTATATCAGCTCATAACTGCTTGAGAGTTATAGCATTTGACATTATCCTCCTTAATTACAGCCTCATTCACTCCACAGCAATGCATTTAATAAAATCGAATCTATTCAGATCCTTTTTGTCTTTTAGAAATTGCTAGAGCATAAAAGAATTAACTAATGAAACATTCAGAATTATAAAATAAACTGGCCATCTCCTTGTTTTTCAGCTTGATGAGTAGCTGCTTCACATCTTATCTAATGAATCTACTCCACCCTTAGTTGAGTTATAAAACACTATAATTTCAGGTTTCCCTGTCACATTATCTGTGCTCCCTCTTTGGTTCATTGAGGACCCCAAACAAACAGCCCTATTTCTCTTGGGGACATGGAAAACTAGAGTTATATTTGTAGAAAATCCGTGCAATGAAGATCCAATTGCCTTCCCTTTTGAAGGCCCAAACTCACTGGGCATTTCCCTTTTATTTTTTTCTTACTTTCCCAACATATGTCAATCTTTTCATCCTTAGCTTTTCGACCAGTTCAATTGATGTAAACCAATTATCTGCTGATTGCAAAGGTTTTGATGTCTTTCTATTCTCTAGAGAGAATTTTTCTATTTCTCTAGAGCTCTATTTCTCAATAGCTCTCTTTTCTATTTCTCTACAGCTCCACTTACAACAATGTTTCCCAAAGTATTCTCTATTTTTCTTGGAAAACAGTTTCACTGAAACAAATCCTCTTCATTCTTGTAAGAATCTGTATTACAATAACTTACAATAACATTATTGTCTTCAATCGGTTTTCTAGTTCATCTTCTCTCTTGTATTATAAGCATCAACTATCAGAACCTGCTCCTCAAAATCTGGTGCATCCATAGTATTCGAGATAACCAGGGTTGATCATTCATAGTTATAGTCACTAATGAGTTCTGTCAAAATTGGGAAAATATCTGAAGTAAATATACACTATTTGCTCAGGAAAATTTTTTCATTCTTCTTTACACCACAGGAAAAAATTTACCTGAGGAACAATACTGATGATCACATGGCTATTATATAAATATTGCACAGGTAAGACAACGTTGTTCAATAACAGTAGGTCATTTTCTTCTGGACAGGCACAGAGTAATTATGCGAAAAATACTGTTTCCAAAAGGCAAAATGTGAAGTGATGTCCTATGTAGCCAGAATTTTTAGTTGTACTGCGGTTTGCCTAAGCTCAAAATTGGTTGAATATTTCCAGACATCGTAGAAGCATGGATCAATCAATTTAAAATTTCAGAAATTCAATACAGAGAAAAAATCTGTTCTTTATACCTGCTAAAATGTTGGAATTTACAATACATCAGTCTCTATTGGCATTTGATTCCCATTTGTGCCTGAATTTTTAGCAGCCACCATTTTTGAAGATGTCATAGCAAGAAAACGTTCAGGATGACAGTTGTCCACTGAAGCCCAAAATTCTTACTAGGGTACCTAGTAAACATGCCTAAAAAATTTCTCACCTCCCAAAATTTCCCATAGGAACTAGATCCAGAACTAATAATACCAATTGAGGATTCACAAATTAGTGATAAGAGGACTCACAGACTACTCATGAAATTTGATTGCAATTTAATCGAAATACAAGTGAGATAAAATAACTGTCAAGGAAGCTATATTCTATGGAAAATTATCTAAGAAGGTACCATAAATTACAGATTTAAAAAAATAAAATAATTTTATTATTCACAATTAAAGAATCACTGCGGTCTGTCAGAGCACACGTCACTGGTTAAGAGTTGACATTTTATTATGCCGATACCTTGGAGCCTGACTTAAGCAGTTTGACGGAATATTTGGGAATGCTAAAAGTGTCTTCCAGAATGAATTTTACTTAAAAACTTCAATTTGTCTGGTATCTCTCTCATGCATACACATTTCCCTGTCATTATGATAAAATTGGTTTGTGTTGGTTCTTTGAGATTTAGAAAATTTTGAGTCAGTTAGTCCATTAGCTATGAAAATATAATTTTGATGATATTTTTGTAAATATTATATTAATTCTCGTTAAAATCTTTGCTATGAATATGAGTAATAATTAAACAAAAATATTTGGAAATTTTCAGGTTTCGGTTGCAGAAAACTCAGGTGTAGGAACTACAGTAGCTTGGGTTCAAGCTATAGATAAGGACTCTGGCATATTTGGAACTCAGGGTATAAGATATACTAATCTGGAGGGCAGTTTAGCCAAAATGTAAGACTTGTCTGTATAAAAATTTTATTTTGCAGATTTGCTCAATCAATTTGTCTTACTGCAAACATTATGAATGTGAAATTAATCTTTTCATATGACAGCAATTTTGTCCTTCATCTCTATTAAATTTCCACTAGCAGAATGAATGAAAGTTATAATGTTATGGGCATATAAAAACATTTAAAACTCCAGATGAAAATTTTAACCAGTATAAATGCAGGTGTTTAAAAATTATTATTACAAGAAGTCTTTATCTAAATTCTTTTTCTCATTCATTCTTTAATCACATTCAGTGAGCCAATTAGAAAGATGATTTATAGAAGTTTTTTTAAATATAGGTAATTACAACTACATATATACATTTTTAAATAATCTGACAAATATGTTCTGCTATATTTAATAGGTTACATTTGGATAAACTGACTGGAGTGATTAAAACTAAGACAACTGGACCAATTTTTGACAGAGAACTGATATCAAAGCATTACATAACAGTAGAGGCAAGGGACAATCTTGGACATGGGAACAGGTAAAAGTATTAAAATCATGACTATTTTGAATACAGTACTCAGTAGGAAGGGGATTATATGCTCAGGAAGAATAATTTTATTACAAGCTAATATATTGGTGTTTCTTAATATTCACAATGAGAAGAAACCGAAGACGTTTTGGGTGTGCATAACAAATGTATTATACTTCAAACTAGTGTTAAGTAGTTGTTTTGGAAGTTAACTGAAATTTTTTCTAAACTTACAAAGTGTACTCAGTAGAAAATAATCATGATAGTGCTAACTTTTACCCATTCTTTATGGATATTTTCTACTCTTGACCATAACCAATTCCAGTTATTCTTTTACTCTCAAATAGAAATACAATTCAGCTGACTATTAATGTAGAAGATGTAAATGATAATGCACCTGTATTTACACAGAATAAATATGAAGCAAAGTTACAGGAAAATCAAGTGGAGTTTGACTTGCCTCTAATTGTTGAAGCTCATGATGCAGATCTCAATGGTAAATATCTACTTCATTATAAATCATTAGTTTAACTGATTATTTTGAGCTCTCAACTCTTCATTTCATAAGAAAAATGTATACAAGTTGCCATCTGTACATCATATGACTTTTCCCTACAGGAACAAAAAACAGTGAAATCCGTTACAGCATTATTCCTGGTGATGCCTTTAGTAATTTCTCAGTAGATCCAATCACTGGGATAGTACGGCCATCCAACCCTATAGATTTTGAATCTCTTCGAGGAAAATCAAGTGTACGTGAAATCAATCTAGTCATCAGGGCAAAGGATCTTGGAAGTCCATCTCTACAAACTGATGTACCAGTGATTATTTACGTACATGATGTAAATGATCATACTCCTAAATTTGAAAAGACTCATTACATGCAGTCGATAACAGAAGTAATGGGTGGAGGAACATCAATAATGCAGGTAAAGCTTAAAACTAATTTGAGGGATGAATCAAAATTTTACTAATGAAGTACATACTTTGATCCACTTTTTGAATTTTTTTAAACAATATACCTAGCTTTCAAAAATTAGAATAACAACTTTTATAAGGATCCTTGACACATTGGTTCTGTATCTGCTATGAAAAAACTTCTCAGAGTTACAAACTTCCAATGGTCTCATACTCAGAGATCTATGCACTGATGCAATTTGTGGCTCCAGGTGAAAACAAAAAGCAATATATTTTCATGTTCATAATTAAAGAGAAAATTCTGCCTTGATTGGGAATGCTCTAAATGCAAAGAGACTCAAGACTTATTATGGAAAAATATTTTAAAACAACTTCAAATGTTTGAAGGTAAATTATGATAGAAGTACTGTTATTAGAAGTGCTTTGACAGCTGAGGTAATTTACATCTGGCACCCATGGGGTATCAAACCCAGGATCCCTTTCATCAAATGCAAATATGCTTCTCACTTGGCTAAGCAGGTACCTCTGATAGATGTCAGCAAATGATGTTGATAAAATGGCATTCCTATTATGTTTTAGATAGCTATAGATGAATTCATTTCCAGTGTAAATCACCATAAGAGCTTTTGTGCATGGCTTTGTGGTGTAAAATGCAGCGAAAGCTTTATCTTTTAATTGAAAAATCAATTCTGATCTAGAAATTGTACATGTATGTACAATTTATTTATACATATTTTTTATGAAATTTATAAAAATTATTTCCCTCTATTTTTGCATGAAAATACCATTCTCCCAATTACCTTTATAACAAAATTTTAACAGAAAAAGTTTCATGCATTACTTTCATTAACAGTAATATTTAATATCTATTTTATCTTGCTTAAATGCTTCTATAATGCACATGAGATAATTAGAACTGAAATTGTATACTATTAGTAATTTTTATCTGTCACATTTAACCTGGTAAACTTTCTCTCATTTCATTGTCATTTTTTCTTTTAAAAGTAGCATTAAGGTGAATCACACTGACTATCACTTGCCTATAATATATTTTAATTCTCTAAACAATCTTATTTTGAAGACATTCACATGGTATTCAGAATGGTAATCTTAATCAAAATTTGAACATTGCACGTATGTTTTTTATTTTTTAAATATTTCTAGGAGATTTCAAATATATTTAATCTTAAGATTCATGGTAACCAATTTAAATTTAGTAAGGAATTCAGGTAAGTAGATAGAGAGTAAGTTTGGCAGCAGCATTCATCATTGGGCCAGTACTGTCAACTAATGAGAATACCTATGGTAATCACATTTTAAACTTACAAATATCTTCATTTTGATTATTTTTTGTTATATTTAATATCATCATTGTCTTTCTGTCATGTACCTATAGGTTAAAGCATGGGATGGTGATGGATCAGCTCCTAATAACTATGTGGTGTACAGAATAGAATCTGGTGCAGGGGATAAATTTATTATTGATCCTAATAGTGGGATAGTGAGTGTGGCTCCAGGAGCAAATCTTGATCCAGACAGAACATCACCTAGAAAAATGCTCTACTCCTTGAGGATAGTTGCTTTGGATGGTGGCACCGGAGCACAGCAACGTAGAGCAACTGTCCCAGTTGAAATCAGCATCATAGATGTTAATAATAAACCTCCAGTGTTTGATGGTCCAGCTATAATACGGATGACAGAAAATTCACCAGTAGGAAGACATATTTGGAGGGCTCATGCTACAGATCCTGATGATCAACCTGTTCTGCGATATTGGATTGACTGGAAGGCTTCTGAAGTTAGGGATGAAGAAGGCGTAATACTATCACCCTTTGGAGGAGCCAATGAATACAATGCTACAGGTCTTTTTGAGCTGACACCAGTTGACGGATTTCTAATGGTTGCACACTTGGTAGACCGGGAAAAGGTGGAGACAATAAAACTTGTGATTGGGGTTGAAGATACTGCCTCAATAACAGGCCCTCAGACTGCCTCAAGTACGTTGTTTACATTTTATTTTCACTTAATGAAGTTGAAATTTCATTTTCTGTTTTCTTGTAAGGTATTTATAATACAACATTTCTTTTTATAATCCATCTAGCTACACTTACAATACTTGTTGATGATGAAAATGACAATAATCCAAAATTTAGAAAGCCTTTCTACAGACGTCCAATCACTGAAAACAGTAAGAATGGTGTGACCATTTTAAACGTTTTGGCTGATGATGCAGATAAAAACAGAACAATCACATACTCTTTGGAAGGTAATCTAAACAGTTGTCGAAGCAGAGCATTAATAAAAATTGTTAGTAGCACTATACATATTATCTTTGAATATAATTTTCTGCAGGCCATAGATCAATCCTGGAGATGATTCATCTTCACCATGATACTGGAGAAATAGTAGTTGCCAATAAAATCGACAGAGAGGTGCATTCCTGGCTTAATTTTAGCATTAAAGCCACTGATTCTGGCTATCCTCCAAGATCTAGTCTGGTTGAAGTATATGTGCAAGTTCTTGATGAAAATGACAATAATCCTTTCTTTGTTGGAGATATTACTAATATAACTGTCCGTGAGGATGCTCCTGTTGGTAAGTAAAATATTTGAGTAATATTAAATATGCACTTCATTCATAACAAGGGTAATCAAAATTTGACTATTCTGATAAGGAACTGCAATTGCTGTCATTGAGGCTAGAGATGCTGATATAGGAGATTATGGAAAAGTGACATATCTATTGGACAGAGGGTCTTCACAGGTAAGCTATTAAAAATTCTGTATTGCACCATAATGACTGATTGCATGCTATTATTTTTCAAAGATATGCGAGAAAGGCAATTTAACCTTCATTTTATTTCAACCAGGGAAAGTTTCATATTGATCCTGAGAGTGGTGTTTTGAGTGTTGCTGAAGCACTAAATCGAGAAGAACAAGATGCTTATATGTTAATTATTGAGGCATGGGATAACTACCAATTTGGATATACTAGTGGAGAAAGCAGAAACGTCTTCAAGCAAGTTGGGTAAGAAATAAAAGATATACTCTGAGTAACCTGTTTGTAGTTACTTCTTAAAGATAAAAAGTACAGAAATAAAATACCATATACAATATTATACATTGAATACCATTGTATTTAATCTTGGCAGTAAAACTTGAGTAAACTCTTTTGACCATCATAAAGGCACCTTTAAATATGCATTGGCCTTTGTAATGCTTACAGAAGAATATTTTTCTGATCTGCTTTGGTAGCCACTGAAATTCAATTAAGTGCTCCTAAACTCTACTCTACTTGTCAGTAAGTACAACAGCAACAATGCACAAGCATACACAACCATTCCCTGATCAGAAAAATCTGATCGTTCGAACCCCGGACTTTGGGGTCAGAGCAATAGTGTTAGCTAGAATGCTAAGCACTTGACCACCAAGGCTGGTGCCAGTAAATGTGTACTATGCTGCTAAATTTGTGTAAAAATATGAAGTTGGTCAAAATTGTTTTAAAAGTTTTCAGTGTTCAGTGAGTGAGATTTTATATTTTCACACAAATTTAGCATTATCTCATGCATTTTTCCCATAGACAACACACAGGAGAATGCATTTTTAATGGTGCCTTCATGATGGCAAACAGAGTTTAATTGTATGTAAAAGTACGGTTACATAAACAGAGTCTCTAAATTGGCAGAAAATTGGCAAATAATAACTTTATCCTATTATTATATGTTTTCTAGAATTAAGAGAGCAAACTTTAAATAAAAATTACAGATGATGAAAAATTGTATTTGGAAAAAGAGGCACAGACTTTGGTTTGATTACTTTTGCATAACCCTAAATGTACTATCAGCATTAGAAGAGCATAACAAACATGCATTATTTCATTTCTAGGATTACCATTGCTGATGTGAATGATGAAACACCATCTTTGGAGTTACCAGATGGTTGTGCAACTATAACAGAGTTTCACGATATTCAGGACATGATTGCAATTGTGAGAGCAAAAGACAATGATGATCCTAATACACCTAATGGGCAGGTTGTCTTCTCACTTGTTGATGGAAATTCATTAGGTAAATAATGAAAGTATTACTGGAAAAATTTTCTGATGACTCAGTTATTCAACAAATTCAGATATCTGTTGAACTCTTGCAGGCTTATTCAAGATTGAAAATATAAATCATCTGGCTGCAAAGCTGACAGCAGCAGCATCATTACGGGGACTGTATGGAAATTATACTCTGATGATCAAAGTGGAAGATTTAGGGAAGCCTTCCAATTATGAGACTGAAAAATTTCATATATGTGTGACTGATTTCAATGACAATCCTCCTAAGGTTATCAGTCCAGCTCAAAACTTCACAGTAAAAATTCCAGAGGTTAATTTCATGATTACAGAAATACTTGAGTTCATGTCTTAGAATAGCAATCAAAAATTAAATATTTATCTGTTTCAGAATGCAACAATTGGCACCAGTATTATTCAAGTTAAAGCCATGGATAAAGACGTTGGACTAAATGGTGAGGTTCGTTTTAGGTTGAAGCAGGATCCAATGGGACATTGGAAGACATTCAAAATTAATGATATTTCTGGAATAATCTCACTTAAACACCCATTGGATAGGGAAAGACAGAAGACCTATGAGGTGAAGCTCAAGCAATTCCAATAATATTTATACCCACAGTACCCTGATCATAAACAGAATTATTAATTTATCTGAATTTTATATTCCTTAGATTCGAGTTGAAGCATATGATCTTGGAGTTCCGACGCCATTATCATCAGATCTTGATCTCACAGTGTATGTTAAGAATATAAATGACTTTGAACCACAATTTTTGGTAGATGAGTACACTGTTAACTTTACAGGTGCGTCACCAATAGTTATATTCCTCGTAAATATGGCATATTATATAGTCCCTTTGTTGCTCTTAATATCCTATTTTTGTATTGTAGAACATGTACTTCCTGGAATGGAAAGGAGGAAAATAATTGAAACAGTTGACCAAGACGATGTGGATGACCTGGATGAACCACACAGTTCTGTATGTTACTTCATAGTAGGGGGCAATGATGAAGGCTATTTTGCTTTGGACCGTTTGAGTCATATAATCATGGTAAATTTTAACAAAATCTCAAAAAAAACTCCACTAACATTGAATATCATTAGCTATACTAACTCTTGACTACCAATTTTTACTTTATTTATTTATACTAATTGTAAGCAAATTAAAAGATCTTTCTCACTTTATCCATCCTTTAAATGAGTTTATCTAAATTTGTATTCATCAGACATCTTTGTGACAAGAGGGTTAAAATCTCCAATAACTGTCTTTGCCGGCGCTCTCCTCCTCCATCACCAGAATTCGAGGACAACAGGAAGGTCCGGATTACCGACATTTCATCTTAACTATTGGAGATTTTAAACCTCTAACTCATTACAGCCATGTTTAAAATTTTCTTTACTTCCATCTTCGTGCTTACAAAGAAATTCAACATGAATTCAGGATTTTTATAATGCTTTTTTCACAAAATATTGATATTTAGAAAATTTAGAATATTCTGTAGAAAAGGAATATCAACTATAATCATTTTCTTTTGAATTAGCAAAAGATTATAATATAAAGATTAATTCCTGTTGTTTGAGAGAGATACATTTTTAGATGAATAGATTTTTCATGTGTGCAACCATAATGAGATGAAAATGATTTCATTTTACAGGCAGAAAAAGAGTTAGATAGAGAGGATAAGGAAATACATATTTTGGTCATCAAAGCTACAGAGGATTGCCATAGCTTACCAGGAAATGTCACTTTCTTCAACCCTGATGATGATACCTATCTCAGATTAGTTATACTGATTACAGACATTAATGACAATGCACCTCGCTTTATCAAGAAGGTTTTCACTGGAGGAGTATCAACAAATACTGATTTTGGCAATGAATGTATGGCTGTTAAGGTAATATGTGCTTTAACAATAAACAATAATGATTTTCTCATACTAAGGGAGAAAAAGTAATAACAAAAATGAAGGTTAATAAACTTGAGGAACCTATAAACATAAAAAAGTTAAGATAACTGTAAGAGCAGAAGCATTGAATGATTTGGAATAACCATCCTAGAGAGTAAACTTTATCACAGAGTATGTTTTGACAAATCTCTCTAATTGTTAGTTGAAGTGGTTAGCAGAATCATGAGAAAAAATTTCTTAACTAGATAAACTTTGATTACACATTCTTTAAGTTAATGTTATAAGAGTAATTTCTATGCAAATTATTAATTCATTTCACTGAAGAATGCAGTTAATGGAAACCTGAAAAAATATAAAAATTAAAAAGCACTCTTTACTAGGATCAATCTTATTCAATTATTTACCTCTTCCATATACATTGCAGGCATTTGATAATGACAGTGGAGAAAACGCAATGATTGGATACTATATATTTGGAGAAATACAACGTAAATTTGCAGAAGGGCTGGAAAGTATTCAAACTGATCCATTCCTCGTTGATAAATACACTGGAGGGATTTTCCTTAATTTTGACCCACAGAAGGGAATGAAAGGATACTTTGAATTTACGGTGAGAATTTTTTCATGAGTTGCTTCAAATTTATAACATTTACTGTCACACTTTCCTAACTGAATCCCTTTCAATCATGTCTCACTTAAGGCTGTTAATCAAAAGGTATCAACACATTTGACACTAATCTTGTGAAAATTATATATTTTGGTGATAGATATATTTTTCAAAGTATAGTACCACTAAATTTGGAAGGGTTCTATCTCAAGTCTCATATCACATGTTAATAGGATGACATAAATAAGTTACTTTACATATTGATTTCAGCCGGACATGCCCTTCATATTTACAAAACTTTTTTGGGATACAGGAATATATATATGTGCAGGAACTATGTTTGTCTGCACCTATCATTTCTTTCTCTTACAACAAGCACAAACTTCATGTAAAACTTCTTGCCAAGTGGAGGATTTTAAAATTTAAATTACATATAAGTTCCTTTACAGGTTCTTGCTAATGATACAGAAGGTTTATATGATACTGCAAAAGTTTTGATATATCTACTCAGAGAAGATCAGCGGTTAAAGTTTGTTTTAAGACAGCATCCTCCAGAAGTTAGGGAAAAGATAGACATATTCAGAGAGTAAGTATTTGCAAGTATGTATCATGCTAATCCATTACCCCTTGAAGAATGAATTATTAACAATGGAAATAATTTTTCAGCATCCTAAGTAATGTTACTGGCACCATAGTAAATGCTGATGAATACAAAGTTCACGAAAACCATGATGGATCAGTTGATAAAACTAAAACTGATTTATACCTACATTTTGTAGAATATGGAAATAATTCCATCATGGACGTATCTGATGTGTTGAAACTAGTAGATCATAATATAGAACAACTGGATAGTCTTTTTAAGGTATGTCTTGAAGAGCAGGTTTGAGCTTCTTAACTATCAAAGAATGACAGGGAGTAACTAACTAACTTAGAATATGTGATGGAAATGGGTTTCTATTTCTATTGGCTTTCTGTTTTAGGAATTCAATGTTTTGGACACTCAACCAGCAGAAAGTGGCACCTCGATTGATGAACAAGAGGATATGATAGTGGTATGGCTTGCTGGAAGCACACTACTTCTGACACTCTTGTTGGTTTTGACAACATCACTCTGTCTTGCTCAGAGGTCCAGATATCAAAGACAATTAAAAGCTGCCACTGCAACAGCTTTTGGTTAGTATCAAATGCAAAATGTTAGAATATCAAGGATGATCTCAACAATACTCGGAAGATTTTCATCTATGATCTCAATTATGTTTTAGGTTCAAATGATTCGGATATCAACAGAGGAGTAGGTCGGGTACCAAATACTAATAAACACAGTGTTGAGGGATCTAATCCAATTTGGATGCAAGCATATGAGAATGAGTGGTACAAAGAAGATGATTCTCTAAGGTAAATTAATTATTTACTGAAATAAACCCAATTTTAATACCTGTGTTCTTCAACATTTCAAAACTTAACATTGCATTATCATATTCCAGCCATACCTCAGCAAGAGATTCCTTGGACGAAAATGCAGTTGTTAACGAAGACTCCACATCATACTCTCATGATATAAAGCCCTGTTTTGGGCAGTTGTGTATATATGGCAGTACATGCACACGGTAAATACAGGATTTTTTTAAACAAATTTCCAATGACTAGATACAACAAACATTTCAATGAAAAAATTAGTGAATCATAGATGTATTTTTTATATAATCTGAAAAGCATTTTTAATGCCTTATTTACTTATCAGTTTTATCCTCTAAATTTCAGTACGAATGTAGTTCCAGACTTGACAACAAAAGAACAGAATGACTTGAATCGAACAGGAAATTTTCATCAAAATCTGTATCAACATTTAGAAAAAGTGAGCAATCCTTTGATATCCAAGCAACTGGAGACAACAGAACTTTAGCAGAGAATAATCTTCAGCCTTAAATTTGTTTTGTATTAAGATTTGATTAGTGCAAAACTGATCTTATTTATCCTTCCATCTTTGATGAATTCACTATCACAATCATATTTTTAATATAGTGTTTTTTTGGGGGGAATGTGCAATTAAAATGCAATAAAATGTGCATGATAAATGTATGATGCAATTTTAACTCATGCAAAACTACTTGAAATCAGCATTCGTGACATGATGTACAGAAAGTGATTTTGGTTTTGCTCATGCATCCCCCACCAGTCAAGAAATACTCATTGTACCTGCATATATGTATCTTCATTAACTTATTTAGAGCATCTCTACATGATTACAGTATCTTATTGGTGAAGAACAATTTTTGTACATTTCCATGTGTTGTGAAATAAAATGTAACGATTATACTTTTATTCAAGCTTTTATAAATTTAGAATGAGTAAGCTTAAGAACAAGTTCATCACTTTTTCAGAGTGTTAAGTCACTTCTAAGCAGTTCCATAGCTTTTGAATTTGGGAGGTACAAAATATGTTGTAAGAACCTCCTTTTTGAAAATTCTTCTATTATTCTTTTCCACAGAAAATTTTTCTCTTTAATCATGAATTTATCGTATTATTAAAAGTGCTTCAACAGCTTAGATCTCATATTGGCTTTCACCGGGAATCGAACCCAGGACCACTCTCACCAAAGGCAAACACACTGTCCACAGGACCCTACGGGGGCCCATGAACCATGAATAATTAACAAATGGTTAAAATTAAATGAAAAATCTGACATAACTTAAAAGAATGAGAAATAAATATCTTCATTTTATTTTTTATTGCATGATGATCTGAACAACTATCTTGACTCAGACTTGGACTTTTTATTCTGGAATCACATTCTTCCAAGCGAAATCCTTGGTCACGAATCCTGGTTCAGTTATTTTTAATTTCACGTAAGCTGTTAAAGTACTCAAATACTTCGCATTGGCAAGGTATACTTAGT
This sequence comes from Sympetrum striolatum, assembly GCA_947579665.1. Classification (NCBI taxonomy): domain Eukaryota; kingdom Metazoa; phylum Arthropoda; class Insecta; order Odonata; family Libellulidae; genus Sympetrum; species Sympetrum striolatum. The sequence goes on along the minus strand of OX388352.1, from coordinate 18,771,321 downwards.
GGAGTAAGGCGGCTCATAGGTAGTATCAGATTCATTTATTTAAGCAGGGTATGCAAATTGTACAATGTATATAAATAGTGACTCACAATGAATATAAGATTAAAAAGTGTTCAACAAAAATTCAAAGATTGCTTCGCAGTTGCTATTCAAACTGATAACTTTGATAGACATGGTACTTGCTTAAACAGGATAATAATTTAGAGACACAGTAGTATCCATCAAAATTTCGGAAAACCATTTGCTCTGCTTACCAAGTAAGTGCAACAAAGAACAGCAATCACAGTCCGCTACCTACAACAGTACTTAACAAACCTTTACGAGACGGAAGAAACAACCACATAATTAGCTGTAAAGCAAAGTGTTTCAAAATGGCACAGTATTTAAGAACAATTCGAAGACTTCTTGATAGGTTAATATACAAACAAAATATGGTGCAGCACTTTAGAGAGATTTAAAACATATCGGAGAAACTTTTTGTATTACTTAAAAACGGGCTGCGATAAAGAACGGAAATAGTTGAAACTCAATGAAGTTGAACCGTGCTCGGAAGGCTGTATAAGATGTAAGAGTCCTCTCGATCTTAATATCTTCAACGGAATAATACCAAACTGGAATGCAATCTATCTAGCAATTCCATCTCCCTTGCGGTGTTTACACTCTTAAAACGCCATGACAGTATCGATCGACTATGACTTAAAGTCGACTTCGAACTATCGATCCCTGAGTCTACCGTTTTTGAATGAGGGCGGCTGAAAAACTTTTCCTTTTTTCTTCTTCTTCAGTGTTCATTTTATCGATTGATTTTCAGGAACTCGCCGTTCTTCTCGTATATCTGCCTTCCTCTTCATTCCCGCTTAGTTTTTACGATATCCTTGCCAAGGATGATGGTAGAATTCGCACCCCTCCTCCAGACAACACATATACTTCTGATTAAAACTTCATTGAGGTAATTAGGTAACTACTGAATATTTTCCTATACAATTATGAATTTTTTAAGACTTGGATTAAGAGGCTGGGACATTTTTTATCCGTCTATCAGATATTCCTTGATAATAACCAATATATAAAAGTTTGTTATCTCAGTTGAAAAGTCCATGCTTTATCATTTTCATCTAAAAAACAATGTTCCCATTTTTATTTTTCTAGTATCATTTAAGTGAGAGTAAGAGAGAGAGCGCCAGAATAACCAGTGCTTGGTTAGGGGGTGGTTCGTAGAAAATAAAGGACCACGCACTGTTCTATGTCGGCTTTCAGTAGAATTAGGTTAGTATCGGTCACAAAGCGCTTCGTTTTTATTCCAAAAGGGAAGTGTGGCTTAAAGTGGATTATTTTTAGAAGAATTATGAAGGAAAGAAATACGGGAATTGACACTCTTACGGTTACATTCCGTCACTGTATGTTTCACTGATGAAATTGCACTGTTAAGGGCTACTCCAAAATCTGCTACGAGGTTTTTAACTGTCGAAGAACTGAGAGATTGGGAGGCGCGAACTTTATCCGAAATTGAGGATGTACTTGGCGTATTTGGGAAGCACATTCACACAGTATAAAGCTGTAATACCAGGGATGGAGTGGAGAAAATATTTTTATTTTTGAACTGACCTCGAATACAAAAGGGATAAAGCGAAGGAATTCCGATTTGCTCCCATCGCGCAGCTCGTGATCTCTTAGTTTTAATTAGCCACGAATTTAGCACATAACGACCAGGTCTAACGTAGAGTGAAAGTCTCCAATAACCTGGTTGCCCCTCCTACTCACTTTTCCCTTTTTCGTAGAATGTATAAGCAATGAGCAGTTTGCCCTTAAAAACAGAGTGCGTGTGATTGTAGCCCTAGTCACGCGAAATTGTCTGCATCCATCGCTGGATCTCTGCCGCCTTCGCTCTTTTGACTTGCAGCTCTCTTTTTCCGCCGTCCTTAAAGGTAAATAAAGCTCTTTCGTTTTCAAAAATCTCTAATCTTTATTCGCAAGAGAAACCCTGACACTTGGCAAGAACTACCTTTTTTTATCACTTAACCCCGGACTTTCTAGGAGTGCGACAACTTTTACACTAGGAGTGACCGCAAAACTTTAAAATGCCAAATAACGTTTAACCCCCGAACGGAACGGAAGAAGTGCATTTCTTGCGGGAAGCAGGAAATAAACATCGATTAGCTCGCAAATAACAAGGAGTTTCAGCTGGAACTTAAAAATAAATTCTCAGCCCTTCCTGTGAAAGAACTCGGAGCCAAAGTAATGGAAGTCGTAAAAACCCGGCGAATGATGAAACGACGGAAGGAACTGAAGATTTGAGTCATTCCAAGGGATAGTATTGAATATACTCAGAATTAAGGTTTAGAAGAAAGTTCGAAAAGGTGACAGTCTATCTCTAATCTTATTCCCAGCAGTTTTGGAAGAAGTTTTTATACCCATTAATTAATGGATGCAGGAACTCATTAAAAAATACATTTTTACGGTACCCCTATAGGGGTATATTTAATACCGTATAATTAAATACCATATACTTAAATACCGACTCATATATATGCGTGCAAGTTGCAACGTTATGACAACAAGCAGGCAACGTTGTGACAACTTTGTGACAACGTTGTGACAACGAGCAAGCAACATTTTCCTTTTGGACGTTCATTACAGCGACTATGTTATAAAAATTTCAGTTAAAACTTCATGTAGCATCGTTGAATAAAATATTTCTGCAACATGAAAAATTAATGTTGCAGTATAACGTTGATGCAACATTGTCACAACGTTGACGTTGCAATGTAACATTTAGATTGATGCAACAACGTTGATACAACGTTGTGACAACGTCCTCTGCTACTGGGGTGGGGGGGGGCAAGCTGCCCACAGGGGGAGTCTATCGTCAGAAAAAATAAGCCTAAAATAATGCAACCCGCGGAGCACTGGGGTGAACGTTTTCCGGCTCCCATTTAACTACATGTATTTTTGGGGCTCTATTTTCCTCTCATGCGGGACGCAGGAACTTGTCTATCCTATGACATGGACTCAGATTGTTTTGAATGAACCTTTTACTTAACGATCATGTTCGATTTTTTTCTCAAAGTCCTCTTAATTCCTTTTATCATGGAAAATAAAACATGCCTGCAATGTAAACTTCTCGGATGCCGGTGCAACCTGCCTGCCAACCTCCCGCAAACTCTTTTAAAACCTAGTTGATTATTCTAATGTTAATTTGATGTATATTCTAATGCATTAATCCGTTTTTAATTGATCAATACCAAGTATGACCTAAAATTCCTTAATAGTCGTTTACCGCAATGAAATAAAGCTACTCTATATTACATTATAATAGCTTATCAGGGTAATTAGAGATTTTCCGCTTGTGCAAATGTTTGTTCTAACTCATAATTGAGGCTTAATGCAGTAAAAGTTGTCAAAATGACGAATACGAGAACTTGTATACCATGCAAGACCTGCAGGTGCAGCCGAGAGCACAATGAAATATTCATTAAAACGCCGTGGATTAATACTGACGTTCTTCTGCTTCATAGATTTCAGATAATGAATGAAATAATAAAATTAAGGAAGATGCATAGATTCTAGTTCCGAAAATTTTGTGGGGGCAGCTGTTCTGATGCACAGCAATTGACCATGCTGCAGGCAGAAACAAGCCCCTGCTTATTTACCTATAAAACCTTTAGAAATGCGAAAATAACAAAATTGCTTCGTGTTACGCATTGCTCAAACTACATTTTGTGTTTCAAAACGTTTGACTTACTCGATCAAACCTTGATACATCTGTATCAAAGCAAAATCACGCAAAAACAATATATTGGTATAGGGAGATACGAAAAGTGCAACCCAGCATGGCTAAATGCGCAATCTGCCCTTTTTTTTAGCTTCACTTTTGGGCGCTAGAGATAGCAATACTACCCCTGTGAGGCTGCCTGATTGAGGGTACATAATGAAGGTAAAATAACTGCAGGTTATGTCAATAAAACAAATACTTTACTGCAAGAAGGAAAAGCGATGAGGAAGTTATAATTTTAAATATTGTCAAAAGAGGGGAAGTTTCCCCATCTTCCGATGAATTTCTGAAATCTGATATGTAATTGTAACTGATTACAAATTTGACAGATTAATTGTAATTGAGCCCAATTACATTTTATCAGTACTTTTCCCAACACTGGTGTTTACACGTGCCAACACTTGACTTTGTTTTGGGTCTAAATTCTTTTCAAATACGCTCGTGCCTAAAAATTGGTTCTCCAACACCTCCCGAAACAAATTACGAATGAGTCTCCAGGGGGGGGGGGGGGGGGGCAGCTGCCCCCCTGCCCCCTCCTGGCGACGCTCTTGCATTCAGGATATCCCTTTGCAATATTTTCACTTTACCAGTTAACCTTTGGCCGTTTGAAAAAATAAACGTTCCATGGTAAATAAGATCCAAAATATTACAACGTATATAATTTCATCACAACCTCACATCTCATATGTGAGAACCTCTCATGTGAGAAAGTCTTTATCTCCGAAGAAGATTTGATAACGGGGAATACATCGTTTTCGCGGCATGTGCACCGCTGTGTTCCGAAAAGCAGCAGTCCTTGATTACGAGGAGTTTGATACATTGATAAGCTGAGCCAAGCTGAATCTTCGCATCCGTATAATTAACTAAATATGACATTGATACGCGTCTTGTTAATCTGGACATACGCGATAAGAGGGGTAAAATGTTTACGAAACTCAAGACCAGAGCATCCAAGTTTCTGACCCTTTCCCCGCCAAACCTCCAGTTTATTCCCAGTTTATATATAATTTATTTATTTATAGTACAATCCCAAGGAATAATGTTGTAGCAAATAAAAAATCTTTTTGCCGAAGCTTGACGGGCACTGTACGAGGTCGCTTCGGGTACCTGGGTGCCCGCGGGCATCAGGTTGAGTACCCCTGCCAATGATTCCTAACCAATGAGAGAGGTAAATATCTGTTGTGCCTGGTTTACGTAAAAAAATCGTAACGCCTTTATGTGATAGTGGGATAAAAAAATGTTTTACGTAAACCAGGTACAACAGATATTGACAGTCTTCAAATATACTGGTTCATTGTGAGCAAATCCTCTGAGAGTTACACTGCCATTTATCAGCAAACGAGAATCTCGTAAATATTACATTACCACAAACATAAATACTATCTTCCCAACCCTCTGTATGACTTTGATGCTTCGTAGAGACGGAAATTAAAACTTAAGACCTTAAGTTTTGAGAAGGTTGACTTCGCGACCGTTGATGCCCTAAGAAAAAAGCAGGAAAAAGCGCGCATAGCGATACGAGCTATATGAGAAATTTTAGTTGAATGAGAAATTGGTCTGATTGATTGCCTTTGAATCAGCATTTAAATTGAATTTTGCTGTCGGTTATGAATAAATTCCGCTAGTAGTTTAAGCATAACTCGTTTCTGAGAGTTAATTATGTTTGAAGAAGCAAATTTACCTAGTTAGGTAATTTATTTTTCCTTTTGCACCACTGTAGAAAATAGTTTCTTAGCTATAGTTCATCGTGGAAGCAGAAGCAGATTTATTTTTACCTTGGCCCGTGTTGTAAAATATATTCCTGCCATTAATTTTATGAATATCCTTGAAATTTCACTCAGGTTCAGGTTTATCCATAATTATTATCAACACGTGCTTACATATTGCAGCATAATCTAACTTTAGATATTTTGTACACATATCATAAAAAAATTATATGAAATGTGTCATCCTCTTAAAACGCTCGTTAACAAATTCCACAATGCTGATGCTAGCTTTGTCAGCGGAAAAAAAACGTTGGTCAACCTATCCGAATAGAAAACGTTAGCAGTATGAAGAAAGTTTTCAAGAATACCAGCTGTAAAGCCGTTTTAGAATTTCAAATGACGATTAAGGGTAGACGTAGGGAAGTAAAGAATGGAATACTCCCATCATTTACTTCAAATACTTATTATTTTGGGGGTCTTGTACTTAAATCTAATAATTAGCGATGGCAATAGCACGGATTCCAGGTGGGAAAAGTACAAGGTAATATATAAATTTCATTGTAGCAATAATTCATAGCTATAATTATAAAAAAATGTACGAAAGGTACATCCTGTCGCTAAATATTTTATGATTCAGGAGAAATACAACAAAACGTATATCTATAACCTGGAACGCATAAAAAGGAGACGATGGGAGCAGAACATCAAGCTGATCGAGAAACACAACAGAAGAGCGGAAGAAGGCCTTTATTCCTTTAAACTGAAACCCAATAAGCTCGCGGATATGGCATGTAAAACTTGAAATTCCGTATATAATCGTTATATTTTTCATGAATTTGTCTCCTATGCTGAAAATTTTGGATGTGATCACTACTAGCTATACTATACTACTACTATTCGTTAGCGATAACTCATTACTTAATTTTTCTTCTCAGTCACCACATCAGTATCATAACCGTATGATCCGTTTAATGCCAACAGAAAGAAAAAAAGAGGGAGATCAAATGCTTTCTTCAACATACATGGAAACACCTGATGAGGTATGATGTTTTTACGCTTTGTATGTGCTCTTTTATGAATTTATAAGTTGAAAACTGTAAATTTACACATACGTGTCAATATGTTCGTATGAAATTTGAGCCTGTACATCCTTTCCCTTTTTCTTCACACGAAGTTTGTTTTAAAGATATCCATGAAATATATATATATATATATATATATATAGCTACCGTATATTATCACCTTCGGTGTGTTTTTAGTCTCAGATTAACGACCTAAGATGTTAAAATTAATAAAAAGCGAAAAGTAATAACACAGTTATAGTTTTTCGCCTTTATGACTCTCAAAACTTGGGCATGTCTAAGTAAACAAATAGGTTCGATGAAGATAAAATTTGTCTTTTATGAAAATGTTTGATTTCGTGGGTGTATAGCAACAGAAAAAAATTAAGCTAAAGAATTTTAGGTATAAAATATTAGTTTCTGTTATCAAAAATTAAATTCGAGATAGGTTGATTGGAGGGAGGAAGGTTTCAAAACACCGCCTTGGAATCAGAAAAGCTGCGGGTCCTGTTACGCCTTTAGTATAGCGGCTGGAATACAAGGACAAATCATGAAAGAAAAAGGAATCCTACAAATGTTAAGGTGAGCATTAGAAATACCTGCATTTCACACGTTGCTCCTTATTTGGGACGATCATGGGTTCGACTAACTTGCCTATGATAAAAGTCTTTAATGGAAAATTAGTAATAATATATATAATAGCATTAAATATAGTGTTGAAAACATTGATCATCAGTAACATTGATGCTCAACAGTCAAATAGAGATTTATTTTATAATGAATTATCTAAATTTTAACCGTGAAGTTATTCAATTTATAGTGCGGAATGTTATAAGGTTTAACTTACTGACACAACAATATTCGCAGAACCTGGTAAAAAGATATCTCCAAGAGCTTATGAAGTTTAGTTATTCTTGGTTCTCACGCAATGATACATCACCCAACTTTATATCACAATTAGCGCTCAACAGCTTGTGGACTGCAGCTACTTGACTGGAAACAAGCGGTGTATGGGAGGATCCTTGAGGAATACGATGGACTACGTTGAGAGATACGGTCTAATGAAAGCAGTTAATTATACTTACCAGGCTAAGGTGAGTTATTGCTAACCACTCATCGTTTGTTCCATTCCCATTCGGAGAGCAGATTTGCAGGTGTTTACGCAGCGTTGCGATAAAATTGGAGAGAAATCTGAATTAATCTGAAGCGTCAGTGAATTCGTTCAGGGAAGGCTATTATAAACGGTGATGGAGCAGAACCTCTAATCATATGTGCACTGCAATTTATGTCCTCTAGTTAAGCCTGATTGTCCTAGTTTCGCCTAACGATTTATTGAATCCCGGAGGAGGGTACTCGCAATATAAGCCCATAACACGCTCCAATTTTGAAAAGTTTTTATTATCAGGTAAAAACATGAGGCAAATATTGAGCAATCTTTATTCTGCATAGCGAGTTGATTTGCTGTAAAGTGGACCAACATTGAAGGATGATTAATGTTAGGGAAGGGAGTATTTATGGATTTGCCCAGTATTAAGTTTGCAGGGTTTTTTTAAACCTAACATTACTCATTCGCTTTTGAAAGGCATTTGGAAGGAAAAAGTGAACTAAATGGAGTCAGAAACCACGTTAATAGTAAAATATTAGATGATTTAGATATGTTTGTTTCTAAGGCTTTTGTCGCGTACAGATTTCCTTGCTAAACACGACTTCGCAATGTTCGTTCTTTCTTGGTTGTGTGGATAAGATACGTTTCGTTTGTACTTAGATAGTAACGTCCTTATTTGGGCGAGACGCTTCTGGCATCTTCATTATCGTCATTTTAAGTTCGTAAATAGAGGTGGGAGAATTGAACGAGTAAGGAAAAGATGAAAGAGATTCTGTGAAAGACTACTGTGTGGATTTAAAAAGGATATCTTTGGATAGAAACGGGGTAGATTTACAAACGAAATGTATGTTCTTGAGTTAAATACTGAGTTGAGTGAAATAGGATGAATATGCATTCAAAAATAGTTTTTTAATTCAGAATAAATCTCCTTTAGCGTCAGTGTTAAGGAATTTAAATAATCATACAAAGACTTCCATATATTTATATCATGCGTTCAGAGGAAGCAAATAGCTTGTATCTTATGATAATGAAATCAGTTTCAATTTAAAATCGTACAGATTATCAGTCATTATATATTATTACTTTAGATTGTTTATTATAAAATATCAATATTTAATACATTTTTATTCGATTCACTTGGTATTGCTATTAACATCTTGTGAATGTTGAGTTCACAACTCCATTTCTTTTCTATATCAATATTTATTTGTAATGTATATCAACGAAGTTTTTGCATTTTAGGCAAATGTTCACAAAGTGCGGGTTAATCGATAATTTGATTTTTCCTATGCCCGCTATTTGTAATAGGAATCTTATCACATTCTCAATGAACTGTGGTGGAAAATTCAATCGAAAGAGATATTAACAAAATGTAAAGAATTTTACATTCTTTGTGTCGTCACCCTGCTCCATTTCAGTCGAAACAAGAATTATAATATGTTTGTTTAATTTTCATATAATTGATCTGTTGTGACGTAGGCATCCAGGTGCCTTTACCAAGAGGAGGAAGTTGTGGTGAGGGTGTCTTCTTGGGACGCCGTCCCGGCAAACGATGAAAAGGCTCTCCAAGTAGCTGTCGCGACCATGGGTCCAGTTGCTGTATCCATCGATGCCAGTCCACGAACATTTCATTTATACAGGTAAAGAGCAGAGTTCATTCAGCAACGTAAGCACTTCCCGGCATTAGGACCCTCCTTTAACTCTTCATCGTTGGATTTGGAAAGGAGAACTTAATTTTTACGTTTTGAATGGAAGGTTTTTGTAATTTATTGTTTTATCCTTAACCTTTATTTACTCTATCACTTAATGTGAGAGAGATAAATACACGCTGTCTATTTTTGTCCAGTTCTTTGAATTCTTTGTTGCTTCTGAGAAGTCATCTGCCTAATGGGTCGTTGAATCCTCATCTGCAACTTTGGAGAAAGTGTTAGGCGGTTAAGCATTAATTTAAATTAATGATGAGGCATTTTGCATTAGGTATCCATACTTATTGTTAGTCAGAATTCTGCAAGCGGAAGAAGTCCACGATCAACTTATAAATAACAGTATTCGATAAGGATCTAACAGGATAAATTATATTATTTAGTATAACTTCACTACCCATAATATAATCATTATTTAAATACTATAAACGAATTAAATATTTTTATGATTCAATGGAATGTTAATTTTCTTGTGGGATGGGATATTTTTCATTTGCGTTTGATACGCGATAAAGAAAAATGCCTTTAGTTTCCTTTGGACTATTTTATTCATGGCTGTGATAATAGAAATGCTTATGTGATATGAATGATTCTGATTGATGGAAAAATTATATTCATTTCGGTCAGTCATTAAAACTTTCGATAAAAATATTGCTCATTATGCTGCATTTATGTGGAAGTTTTTCACTCATGACAATCTGGCTCAGCTATGAAAGCGAAGGAAATTATTTTCCTTAGTCCTTATCTTGCTCAAGAAGTCTCATCCCCTTTCAGTTTTTGTAATAATCATTTGGCAATTATTGGTTTGCTCTCCCAATTCTATTCCGGTCAAGATTCGATTTCGAATCGCAACATCAAGTTCGACTCGAAAGAAAATTCGCACTTGGAAGATCTGCATTTGGAAATTTCAAGAATGCTTGAATGGTAATGTATAAATTGAATTCAGTATAACTAATAAAAATCGTACTACGATTTCAGTAGCGGAATATACAACGACAAAGAATGCTCTTCAACGAATGTGAATCACGCTGTCCTGGTGGTTGGCTACACCAAGACTTACTGGATCATTAAGAACTGGTGGGGAAGAACCTGGGGTGAGAACGGCTACATGCGTCTTGAGAAGCACAAAAATAGATGTGGCATCGCATCGTATGCGGTGTATGCAATCCTGTGAGTGCATGTCACGAAATCTCTGAAAAAGTGTGTACATAAAATAATTAACTTTTCCAGAATGAGCATTTAATCATATGTTTGCATCGTATTTGTTCAAGCTTTATGACAGCCAAAATGTGCTCTTAATAAAATTTTTCCATTCTTTGACGCATTCATTTCAACTCTTGATACCGCTATCATCCGGTATACCGTGCGATCTCTCGACTCATTATCGAATTTCAGCTTGGGCATTAAGACACTTTTCAAATTAATTTCAAAATGATGGCGCTGGTGTAAGACAATCTTTCTATAGCAGATGGATTTAATGACTGCGTGGCTATGGACTTAATCTTTCTATAGCAGATGGATTTAATGACTGCGTGGCTATGGACTTGGATGGAAGATCTAATGCATATGTAGACGTGGTATATAGTTATAAGTTATAGAAGGTATAAGTTATAAGTTTATAGAAAGTTCACCTCTCTGGTATAACGTGTTTCTTTTTCATTATGGTCAAAAGAGTTCTACAAGAGTCGAAATCACTCAAATCAAATCTATTATATGTAAACGTTTCTCCGGATGTACCTATATATATATATACGAGTAAAATGTAGCTTGCATACTGCAAGCAGATCGGCAATACTAATTGCATATCGGCATCATATAGAGACGGTATTCAAAAGAAAATTAAGGATTAAAAATATTCTTGGAAATCGCTGCAACTTAATCGTCTGGAATCGAACCCGTATCTTTCAGGTCATACTCACTATGCAGTACAACAGAACATCACCATCTCTAACAATGTGTGAAAATTCAGGTAGAAATTTTGGCTGCAACTCCCTCAAACGACGTCCTACTTTTCCCATATATTCCTTATGAGAGAAATTTTAATGTGCTCTGGCATCGAACCCAGGAACAGCATGGTCGTATCTTTTTTTTCTTGAACTGGGTTTTTATATATACATCTTCTATCTAAGCAAGAACTCCCTATTTTATCGATAAGTGCATGAAAGAAATAATTAAAAACCTTCCCAATGTGTTTTATATGGCAGATATATTTACCACCTGGCATCGAACCCGGGACTTTCTGGTAATATTTATTATGCAGCACAACAGAAGATCACCACCTCTAACTATGTGTGAAAATTAAGGCGGAAATATTCACTGAAGCTGTCTCAAACGACGTCCTACTTTTCCCATATATTCCTTATGAGAGAAAATTTAATGCGCCCCGGAATCGAACCCAGGAACAATTCGGTCTTATCTAAATTTTTTCAAAAACCTTATCTTAATATACATCTTCCATATAAGCAAGAACTTCTTATCATTTCGATAAGTGCATGAAAAAAAATAATGAATATCTACCTCAATGCATTTTAAACGGCCGATTTTTGCATCGTCCTAGCATCGAACTCAGGACTCTTTTCGAGATGGTCATTTACGTTATCGATAGATCCAGACTATATCCATCGGCTCCTTGAAGTTTAATTCCCTACCTATCCGGGAAGTATTTTTTAAAAATTCCGGAAAATCAACGCAATGCATTTAAACGGGAAAAATCGGGACTTTGGGGCCCTCTGGAATCGAACCCATGACACTGAGGTTCAAATTCGCAATTTTTCTACTGGTTACACGGTATGGCCAATAGGTGGTAAATGTTTCGAGTCAATGGCGCTAGTAGTTTAGGCTGTGAATTTGTATCCTATCTATCTATATCCCTATATATATGAATGAATCCGGAGAAGCATCTATATATAATAGATACGAGTAAAATGTAGCTTGCATACTGCAAGCATATCGAAAACAATAATTTCATGTCGGCATCATATCGTGACGGTCCTCAAATGAAAACGAAAGGATTGAAAATATGTTTAATATTCGTGGCAATTTAATCGTCTGGCATCGAACCCGGGACTTCCTGGTTAAATAATTATGCAGCACAATAGAAGCTCACATTCTCCAACTATGTGTGAAAATTAAAGCAGAAATATTGGCTTCAACTGCCTCTAAGGACGTCTTACTTTTATCATATATTCCTTATGTGAGAAATTTTAAGGTTTTCTGGCATCGAACCCAGGAACAGCATGGTATTATCTATTTGTTTTTCTTAAACCTAGTCTTAATATACATCTTCCATCTAAGCAAGAACTTCCTTTCGATTCAATAAGTACATGAAAATAATAATGAAATCTACCCCAATGTGTTTTAAATGGGAGATATATTTACCGCCTGGCTTCGAACCCGGGTCTTCCAGGAGATACTTTCTATGCAGCACAACAGAAGATCACCATCTCCAAATATATGTAAAAACTTTAGCAGAAACATAGGTTGCAACTTTCTGAAACGACGTCCTACTTTTCCCTTATATTACTTATGAGAGAAATTTTAATGTGCTCTAGCATCGAACCCAGGAACAGCAAGGTATTATCTAATTTTTTTTCTTAAACCGAGTCTTAATATACATCTTTTATCTAAGCAAGAACTCCCTTTTATTTCGATAAGTGCATGAAAGAAATAATGAAAAACTATCCCAATGTGTTTTATATGGCAGATATATTTACCGCCCGGCATCGAACCCGGGTCTTTCTGGCGATACTTTCTATGTAGAACAACAGAATATCACCACATATAACTATGTGTGAAAATTGAAGAAGAAATATTGGCTGCAACTGCCTCAAACGACGTCCTACTTTTCCCTTATATTCCTTATGAGAGAAATTATAATTTGCTCTGGCATCGAACCCAGGAAATGTACAGTGTTTTCTATTTTTTTTCTGAAACCAATTCTTAATATATATCTTGTAGCGAAGCAAGAACTTCCAATTATTTCTATAAGTGCATCAAAAAAATAATGAGAAACTACCTCAATGTATTTTAAAGGGCGGATTTTTGCATCGTCTTAGCATCGAACCCAGGATATTTTGCGTAAAACTCATTACTGTTTTCGATAGATCATGACCATATATAAAGGCTCCTAGAGTTTCGATTTTCTACCTATCAGGGAAGTATTTTTTAAAAATTCTGGAAAATCAAAGCAATGCATTTAGATGGAAAAAATCGGGATTCATTCATAGGGGATCAAAATTCTAAGTATGTTCCACAAATGTCACTGACTTGAAATTTTTACGACGTACTGGCCATAACGTGTAACCGCCAGGAAAAGGCGATTTTGAACCTCAGTGTCATGGGTTCGATGCCAGAAGGCCCCAAAGTCACGATTTTCTCCATAAAGATACATTGCGGGGATTTTTGAATTAGAGAGTTGAAATTCAAGGGATCACTAGAATCCGTGGATATCCGACGAAAACCATAAATACGTCTTTGATGATTATCCTTGGTTCGAAGCTAGGCCAGGGCAAATACACCCCAATTAAAATGCATTGCGATGATTTAAAAGATTTTTTGAACCCTTTCCCGATAAGATGGAAACTTTAAACTGGGCATGTGGATAGATATTATAAATATATTTTATGTACGCTGTTTAAAGTCGTCCTTAATACATTTCATACATGCAGTTTAAAGTTTCCCTGATGGTCCTTGGGTCGATCCCAGAGAGTCATTTACATTACTCAATGCATTTCTTACGGGGATAACGGAATCGTATTTTAGGTCCTTCCCGGTATACTATCGATTTCAAAATTTGAATAAAATAAGTTTTACTTCTACCAGGGCCTTATATGTATTTACTTCTGCCAATAGGTCCTTGGCTCGACCACAGGAATCTCTAGAAGTAGAAATTGCTACGATTTTTAAGATTATTTTGAACCCCTTCCCGATAACATAGAAACTTACATTTTGGTATGTGAATATAGATCATAAATACATGTCATGTACGGGTTTGAGGTTTCCCTGATCCTCCTTGGTTCGATCCCAGAGAGCCATTTACATTATCATATGCATTTCAGATTGGGATAACTGAGTCTTAATTTTGGACCCTCCCGGTATAATATCGGCTTCAAAATTTGAATCAAGTAACTTTTATTTCTATCTATCCAAAAGATCCTGGGTTCTACACCAGGCGTCTCTACAATGGGAAACGTTTGGCGGGAATTTCAAATTATTTATGATTCTGTTTTGAAAATATTTTAAGCTACATCCCGGTAGGATAAGGAATACAAAATCATAGGGGTCACGGGAAACACGCTCTTCTTTATAATATATCTATGAAACTGACACCAATAGTGCGTTAGTTATTCTACAGGTTGATGCAAATTTCTCCTATTTAAAATAAATTGCGTTGATTTTTAAGAATACTTTCAATCCCTCTTTTTTTCTTTTGAGGACCTTCTCGATATGATTTCGACTTGAAATTTGTATGATCAATATGCTTACAGAATGCAAGCAACTTTTACTCGTATCTTATATTTTTATTAAATTATATAAATGTTATCATGACATATGGGCAACGTTCCCTTGATATTTAATCTACTATAAATATATGTATTCTTATAATTTAATTTTCAACGATTTAAATCAAATATTAATCCTGATTATAACGTCCTGGTGGTGGTTTTTCCTACGTTATCATTTCCTAGCACATTTATTTCGTTAAATTTACCGAAGATATTCGGGAAAGTCTGCTTTTCGATGCATTAATTAGAAAGATTAATTAGAAACTTAGAAAGGGACTATTGTTAAAGTAAATTTACATCGCAATGTTTTATTCTTAAAATTACTACTTTATAAATCATAAGCAGTGGGAATGCTCCTAATTCAACTGCATCCATTATGCGAAGGAATGTAAAAAAACATGTGAAAACCGTAGAAATCACTGTGATAGACGAAAATGATCCACAACGAATCTTTCGGACTTCCAATCTTCCGACCTTCTAATTTAAAATAATCTCGACTGCCATTATTAATCGCAGGAGCTCAAAAGACAAAGAAGCCGATCCTGAGCATCTCATTCGAAGTAACGCCTCATATCATAGACATGAAAGCTGGCTGACTTATGATATTTATTACTACGAAGTATTCCCTAATGATTTGAAGGTTGATCGAGGGAGGCGTCAGTAGTTCATATACGTACCCTTACGGTTCCATTGAGAGCGTATGATGCACTTTTAGTCAGCCAAATAAGCCTTATCTAATTGAATGCCTTCTACCGGCCGCTCTACTCTTCGCGTCAGGTTTGAGAAACCAGAACGATGAAATAAACTTTTACTCGCTTAAAAACAATAAGAGTGTAACTTTAATTGGTGGGAATTCTAATCTTCCAGTAAACGGTTGGTAAAATCACGAAGTCCATAAGGTAACTCGAGTTAACGACTCTTATTAGGACTCTCTTAAACATAACGAAAAAATTCGTTATGTCAGATAGTCAATGAGATTACCAGGGAAATAAGTATTTTGGATATTTTCCTACGAATATCTTACACATCAATTAGCGATTAATTGTGATTGACAATGTGATCATAAGGACGTAATCACAAGTATTGACATTAACTATGTACCTATAGCATAGATAACCTAAGCGCAAAGTATTAATATTTACTCGGGAGTCGATGTCGAAGGATTTCATAAAAAAACTCGTTTCGGACTTTCCAACGTATGAAACGCACGCGTAATATTTAAATACTAAGGACACAAGAAATCTCTTTGCATAGACAATGCGTTAATTCGTAGTTTCCGAGCTTTTAAAACAAACTAATGAGCATTACTTTATGCCTTTCACAGCAGAATCAGACATCTTATGTATTTTTGGTAATGGGAATGGGCAGTGCCGGATCTAGAGTATTTGAGGCCTATGGGCAATCCAACGGGTGGAGGCCTTTTTTGGACGATCTGGCGAAATTCATATTTTAAGGCCACGATCGAGGAATCGGAAGGTTTAGTGAAATAATGGTGGACAAATTTGTGGTTTGACTACTTGATATCTTTTGGAGTATATCAAAGAAAATTTTTCATTCGAAAGCAATAATACAAATAATTAGGTACACATTGCAAAAACTCTTATAAACTAACTTTCCTGGATTTTTTGGTAGCAAAATCATCGATAACTTCATTAAAATCTATTGCTCTTAATAAATCATGTTCTATATTTAATATACTTAAATTATTCAGTCTGTTTTGGGCCATGCTATTTCGATGATTATTCTTTATTAATTTTAACTTTGAAAATTACCTTTCTCCAGTGGCGTTTGAACTCATTAGCACTAAATAAATTCTTAAAGCTATTTCAACATTTAGAAAACAGTCTTGAACATTTTTTTAAAATAACAAGTCGTAAATCGCATGTTCAACACTCATGAACTCTGTTCTTTTTAAATCACCTGAGAATTGACTACACAGCTCTTTAAAAAGAATGAGCTCATCCCCTATCGAATCTTCAAGATCATCTCTGTAGGCTTCCACTAGTTCCTTCGCCCTATTTACAATTTCCTCAGATGATAGCGCTTGTAACTCACGAAAAATCCCGAATCGTGTTTAAACTAGTTGATAAGCAGAAATTCTCTCTGATAAGGTAACCAAAAATTGATCAGTAATTGGCAAAAAGCAAGATATTTCGAATTTCTTAGCTGGAGACAATACAACTTCTTCTGTATGAGCATAATCCAAAGGCCTGCGGCGTACATTTTTGGAACGTTTCCGTTTTTTTCCATCTTGTACATCGATTCTCCGCACTTTTCAATACCCAAACTTTCATACTTCTCAAACGAATCACGAATTGAAGATATATACGTTTGGAGTGATGACATCAGGGCAATTGAAGTGTTGGCATCAATCGAAGGATTTTGAAGCTTTTCATTTACTACATTCACCTTCCCCAAAATTTCATGCCATAAAACAGTATAAATACCAGTCTCCAAACAAGCCATTTCATCCAGCAAGCCAGACGCAACGCAATCAATTTCCGAAAATTCACCAATAGCTTCTTTTATCTCAGAATAACCTCTAGACAAGCATTTGACAGCATCTGCGCGTGATGACCACCGAGTTGTACTAACTCTTGCGGGAACGGTAAGGCGGAAGTCGTGCTTGGAAGCAGCGTTATTCAATGCAATTGTAAGTGCTTGGTATCGGGTTGTGGAAGACGTGAAAATACGTATTTATTTATTTATTTATTTGACCCTTTATTGGCGAGGTTAGGCCCAAGTGGGCCTCTCTTCCACCTAACCTCGTATGTCGTCATAATATGAATAATTATAAATTAAATTAAAACAAAAGACAGAGTAGATTGTGGGGAAAAATCTTTGCAACTGAAGGTTGCTAAAGAAAAACCCACGTTACGGGAAAACACCCACAGAGAAGGGGGGTGAAAAAAACCCGCGAAAACACAGTAAAAATGACAATTAAATACAGACACTAATAAAATTACATACAGAATATACATAAATCAATGAATTTACAGAAGAAAGAAAAAAAAATAAAAATATTATTAAATTCTACTAAATAGTATTTGTCAGAGAAAAATAATAAATAAATAAAGGTCAGCCAGCGGCGTCCGTCCACTTTTTCAAATTTATCTCAGCAGAAAGAGGGTGAGATGAACCTGAAAATGAAGAGAGAAATAAAGGGTAGATGAGATGTATACATAGCTATTCAGATTTGAAAAAAAACACAAAGGAAGAGTATTGATTGGGTGTAACGACGATTTGAAGGAATGATGGAAAGAGCTAAGTAGGTATTTGTTGTTCTGACCGATAGAGTTTTTCAAAGATCTCACGTTTAAATGAAAAGAAAGATGATTGTATTAATTTTGGTTGAGCAACTTCATTCCAGTATTTTGCTCCGATGACAAGGAGAGATTTACTGCAAATTTCGGTTCTATGAATTGGTATCATGAGTTTGCCAGTGGGACGAGTTCCTAGTCCTTGCGTGTTGTTCAGTATAGTAAAGTAATCATCGAGGTACCTGGGGCAACATTCATTGAGAACTTTATACACGAGATTAAGAGTGTGAAGTTTTCTTCTTGACTGTGGACGAAGCCACTTTAATTCTTTTAAAAGTGGGGAAACATGATCAAATTTTTTGGCGTTGAAGATAAATTTGACCGCATGATTAAAAGCTCTGTCTAATTTAATGGTGACCGATTTGTTTGCTTCATTCATTAGAGTGTCACAATAATCAAAGATAGGAAAAATTAACGCTTGAACAAGTAATTTTTTCAGCTTAAATGGTAAAATATACTGCAATCGTTTCATATTTTGAAGAGTTGAATATGATTTCCTGCAGACTTCCGCTACTTGAGGAACCCAAGTAAAGGATTGATCTAAAAGTATTCCTAGATTCTTTACAGATGAGCTGAAATCGATTTCAATGTTGTCAATTTTTATTTTGGGTAGTGTAAGAGTGTTGATGTTTCTCAGTATCTTGGGATAGCCAAATATTATACTCTGAGATTTACTTGGATTGATTTTAAGCGCCAATGAGTTAAGCCATGAGTGTAGGAGGGTGATATCATTATTAATTAGGTGGATGGCTTCAATAGAGTTTTGCGGTTCCGACGATAGATATATTTGTAGATCATCGGCGTATAGGTGGTAAGAAACGTGTTTCAAGTAAGAGGATAGATTTTGGAGGTAAAGAGAAAATAACAAAGGCCCGAGAATAGAGCCCTGCGGAACGCCATGATTGTTTATTATTACAGAAGAGTATATATTGTTAGCGAAGCACGTTTGGGATCTATTTGTAAGATATGAAGAAAACCATGATAAGGTGGAGGGAGAGAGGTTAAATATCCTTAGTTTGGCAAGGAGTAAATCAATCTGTACTGAGTCAAAAGCTTTGCTGAGGTCAATTAGGGCAAGAAAAGTGATTTTCTTTTTGTCCATTGCGATCCTTATGTCATCAGTGACTTTAGTAAGTGCCGTAGAAGTACTGTGGTGGCGTCTAAAACCAGACTGGTAAGGATCGAAGAGATTATTCTCGGTCAAAAACCTTGAAAATTGAATATGTACTAGGCGTTCGAGACTCTTGGATAATGATGGAAGAATACTTATTGGGCGGAAGTCGTTCAAATCGGATGGAGTACTCTTTTTAGGAATAGGATGTATGACAGATGTTTTCCATTGTGAAGGAAAGATTCCGTGAGTAAGGGAGAAATTAAAAATATGTGTTATGTGGGGGAGAAAGGCATAGAGAATTTTATGGATGAACTGGATCGGAATACCATCCATGCCTGTAGCTGAGGATTTGATGGCCAAGAGAGATTTTTTAACTTCACTGGAGGACACTGGCTTAAATTTGAATTCAGATTTAGTTAGAGGTGTTTGAGTAGTTATGGACAACAGCGACTTTCGGAATTCATCGGGTGTTAATTTCGTGAAGTTGTCAACAAAATGTTTGTTCATACTATCAGAGCTTAAGTTATGCGGGAATAAGTATTTAGATTTACCAACACCTAGCTTCGATAATCCTTTCCATAAGGACTTGCCAGAGGAATGTTTAAGGAGTTCATCTGCAAATTTAGTTTTGGCTTTTTTAATTGAACTTTTTACTTTATTTCGAAAATATTTGAATCTCTCATAATCCGTAATTAGTTTGGATCGTTTATATTGATTTAGAAGTTTGTCTCTATGTCGCATTAAAGACAGAATTGACTCACTTATCCACGGAGTAGGTTGATTTTTTACGCGTCTGGTTTTAAGAGGAGCATGCTCGTTAATTAATTCACTGAAAAAAGTATTAAGCATTTCAACCTTTCCGTCTAAATCGTTAATAAGGAAAATATTATCAAGCGGGAGTTGCGAAATCGAATGATATAAAGCTCTTAAGTCTATATTATTTAAGTTACGGTAAGTTATTAGTTTTGGCGATGTCCTTTTCGAGCGTGTTGCGTAGTTGATATATAAGAGATCGTGCGCCGAAATACCGGGTGCTGATAATTGCCCATGATTTAAGACTTTACTCCGATTGCTAACGAGGATCAGATCCAATAATGTGGCAGAGTGGTTAGTGAAGAACGTTGGATTTAGAGGGAGAATATCAAAGTTCAAGGAATTGAATACAGATCTCAATTGATTCGATTCGGAACTATCAACACAGAGGTTTGTGTTGAGGTCTCCCATAATTATAACATCATCGTAAAGATGTAAGAGTTCAGACAAAGCGTCTTCTATGTCAGATAAAAATCCTATTTTTGGAGGCTTATAGATTATGCAGTAGAGCAGTTTTTTCTTTTTTAATCTAATTTCAAGCATGATATATTCGGGACGACCGCAATAGTTAGGTTGAGAGTGAGAGATTAATTTATATTTAAGGCCCTCTCTTATATATACACATACGCCGCCACCTCTTTTACCAATCCAATCGTACAGTTGTTCTAAAAAACTAAAATACAATTTCGCTCCCGGACATGATTCCATCACTTTAATCCCCACAAGATTTGTTGAATGGTTTACGCAGGGAAACCATAAGGCCAGAGGGTTTTTTGAGCCACCAAAGCCTGCAACCCGTTATATTGCCCGCTCATTGCAGAAGCATTGTCATAGGATTGGCCACGACAATCGGCCAAGTCAACGCTAATCTCTTGCAAAATATTTAATAGGTATTCCACTTAACACCTCAGCAGCCTTATGTCCCTGATTTGGGAGATAACAGAGGAAACGCTCAACAGGCTTGCGATCTTCTATATATCGAAATATTATACATAACTGATCAATGTGAGCCTCATCGGTAGTAGAATCTACTGAAATGGAATAATATTTCGATTTTTTCAGACGCATTATTATTTCTTCTCTCACCTTTGTTCCCATGAGATCAAGAATTTCTTCGTATATAGTTTTTGACAGATAGTTGACATGGCCACTTTTCTGGTTTGCGTGATCATTGATATGCTTACACAGAAATGGGTCATATTTTGAAATTAACTCAATGCACCCCAAGAAATTACCATTTTTAGAAGATCCTATCAGTTCATTATCCCCTCTGAAGGCTAACCCCCGTTGACAAAGAAAAACAATAACGTTCAACACTCTATGCAACACATCTCGCCAATATTTTTGAGTCTCTTGTACCTGTTTTTGCAAGCTCATGCCTTGAAACACGTTCGGGAGCATGCTTCCAGTCACAGAAACCGGACTTGAGCTGCCCCACCGGGGCGTTTAACAATTTGCAATAAAAGCAATACAACATGCCACTGGTAGGAGAAAGGCACAACTACGTACGAGCCGTTTTCTGCCCCCCTTTCTTTTCCTCTCAAAAATAGATATGTGGCATTTCCTTATAACATCTTGGTCTTGTTGAGGCACCGAATTTGTTATTAAAGTGATTTCATTGGAATTCTGCAACTGCAATGCCCAATTTGATTGGGCCACCCAATAATCCAAGTGGGGCTTCATATCTTCAGGCCAATTGCCAATATCAGGTTCACGACCGCATTCACCGGTTTGAGTGTCTACAGGGAGCCTTGCAATATTTCCAGATGGAGCTGGTGTTTCCGCTTGTTGAGGGACAACCTGAAAGCAAATTTTCCCATATATTTTGGTTTCAAAGGACTAAATGAATCAAGACTTAAGGAGGGGTTTCTATTCAGAATGAGACAAATTCATCATCAGAGAGATCAAAGTTCTCCCCGGGGCGTCGGAAGCTAAGTTTGTAGGGACCTTACACCAGGGAAAATTAATTTCTAGAAGTACAGACCAAGGAAACTTGGTTTTCAATTGAGTCCAAAAAAAAATTCACGGTTGAACCTTCAGGAAACTTTATTTTCGGTCATTCGTAGCCACAGAGTAAAGTCTTGATTTGTAGAAACTAACTAGCGCCAATTTGAAAGAATTCCCGGTTAAACGATCATTTTTTACGTTAAAAATTTAAATTCAGTAATTTGTGACTCTCTAGAGAGAGGAGTCAGCGGGAACCAAGTCTCAAAAGGTTATCCTATACAAGCCCTGCATAAATCTGGGCAAAAGCTAAAAAATGTTAGTAGCGCACCAGGAAACACTGGCAAAAATCTGATGTGGCCAGCACATGACTTTCTCCATATATATAAGATGTAAATATTTATCTACCGCAGTAATTTCGAACTCTATATTCCATCTAAACTTGGAATATGAGTGATTAATATATACATATTATTATCTTTGACGCCAAAAACATGAATAATTATGTTTTACGGGACATGATCGATGAAAAACGATGAAATTGGCATTTCGCCCATAGAGCCCAGAGCACCCACAAAGTACATAATCAGCAACTTCCGGTTTATCAGTATTTCATGAATAACTCCTACACAATCAGTGATACAAAAATATGTTTCAACCAAAGGTTATAGTAAATTTTATTTTCTAAAACTTTTATTAATAATAGTATATACCTAAATATCATATTTATGGTGATATTTTGAAAACCGGAAATGAGCTTTGAAGAATACAGCTCGACTTCCGGTAAACCGATTTACTCCAAAAACTAATCAACTCTTAAGAAACTAAATAAAGTACTATGTATGAAATTTGGTGTTGATATAATGCATCGTTTTTAAGTTAGAGCGCCCACAAAGTACATAACGGCTACTTCCGGTTTATCGGTATTTCACGAATAACTCCTAATCAACCGGTGATACAAAAATATGTTAAATACAAAAGTTATAGTAAATTACATTATCTAAAACTTTTATAAGTAATACAATGCACGTATATATCATATTTATGGAGATATTTTGAAAACCGGAAATGAGCTATAATGAATGAAGCTCGACTTCCGGTCAACCGATTTACTCCAAAAACTAATCAACTCTGACAGCACACACCACAGTACTATATACGAAGTTTGGTATTAATACGACCAATAGTTTTTACGATAGAGCGCCCACTAACACACACACACATACAGACACACACACACACACACACACACACACACACATACACACAGACATCATTCCGAAAATAGTAAAAACGTGTTCTAGGGGACCCAAAACATGTATTTCCGTTGAAATCTCGAAGTCGAATTTTTTCATGAAAACAATACTTTCTCTATACTTCGTATATGGAGAAAGTAAAAAACTGTTTTAATGGCATCAATCTACAGGATAGGGGAAAGTGGGACTACTGTGCGAAGCAGGCAATAGTGCGCAAAGTTCCCCTGGTAGCGTTTTCCCCATAAAAATTCTATAAGTTAGAACAGAATATGTTTGCTGGCGATAAAATTGTCCATATTCTTACCAGGAGATGCGAATAATATGGAGGATGCGAGAAATGCGTGAAAAATCCTTGCCAAATCAGTCCGCTATACTTGGGGAAAACAAATAGTTTTCAAGGTAGATTCTCTACACAAAAACGGCTTTATGTGACCCTGAAAGACCGATTGTGTCAATTTCGAGGACAATAATATTTTAATATTTTCTTGAATTTATAATATTCCACAAGTATTACAGAAATTATCAAAATTTTTCATCACAAACAGCAAAAATTTAAGTGTTTTTTTCAAAGCTAACCTCTTTCTGAGGTTATATAAACAACAAACCTGCAGTGAATTCGGGACTCGTCTGGTTCCTAAAAAACATAGTGTCTGCTGTAAATCTTTGTTTTCCTCGATTTTATTAAATCGAAAAACTTTTGGTTTACTTGATCATTCAACATTGAGTATTATTTTCAAGCACTGTTCTGACAATTTTTCTCGATGACAAAGACCTGCTGCTGTGTTTACACCACTTGCCCCGCAAAGCATGCAATCGCCGCAATCGCCATCTCGATTCCCATTTTATGGGCGTTTTATGTTAAAAATAACACAGAAAAAGACCGAGACTTATGGCGACATAATCTGGCGTCTTACCATATGGTATGGCAAAAAACGCTACCTGGGTCCCTTAAAAAAAAAAAAAAATTGGCCCGCGAGTAATACCTAGTGCGCGTGGGTAAATTGGTTGGTTCCGCCCGGATTTCAGTTTCTTATAACTGGTTGTCAAATATGGATCTAGAAACATGGGATAGTTCCTTTTTTTCTCGCTTCAAACTCTAAAAACGCATAATCTTCAGGAAGTTCTCAACTTGCTTGTTGGGTGATTTCGGCCAATTATTTGATTACAACTTTCATATTATGGGTTGGTAGGACAGTGAGGTCATCAACTGAATCAACACAAAACAATTTACACCCATGGATTTTCAAGAAATATTGTTTATCGAGAAAACGCATCATTCTCCGACCCGGCTGGCAAACATGCACAAAATTACTGTTTTTCCTGAACTACGTATCAAACCAAAAGTAATTCTAAAAAAATTTAAAAAAATCGACATGTTCTAATTAAAGGAGTTGAATTTTCATGATTGATTGGATTTTTCACGATTTTTTCCCTTGCGTGCACACAATTCCCTCACTCTCCACTACTGCCCCCCTGGAAACGCCAACAAAAGGCGATACAACTTTTTAAAAATCTGCAGAAAATAACAAAAGCCGCGTGCGCTAAGAAATTGAAATATGATGATTGATCTATGGAAATTTTCCCCGAAAACTCAAGAGACGCAATTTATGGCATTTCTAACACTGAGAAATGTTTCTTTTTACTTACCCCTGGAAGTTCTTCTGTGGCCTTGTTTGAACAGGTTTCAACTTCAGGCGTTCTTGGAGCAGCAAAATCAGTGATTTTGTGACATTTGGACAAGAGCGCGGACGTTCGTTGGTCGTTTTATTTTTTTTAGCCTTTTTTCGGGTCCAGATTGAAATTTCCTTGCACCCTTGAGCCGGTCTACCGCGCGGTCACTCATTTCTTAATGCACACACACCCACGTGAAACGCAAATATTGCGCTCCTCTTGTCTATAGTGACATAAAAACAAGATGCTATAGCTACGAAGTTTCTCGTAAAATGGCCCGAAAAAGTATCTTAAATTTTTCAGCATTTAGTTTCCAGTTTTTCTGAGTTTTATGTTTTGCGTGAAATATAAGATTAGGGATCCATAATTTAAGAAAAGGGTTCTGCCGCATATCTTGCAACACCGCCGCTCCGCCTTAAATACCGTTAGGGCTCCTTTGCACGCTGCCCTTGCACCTTGCGAAGTCGCGACGACCTACTGTTTAGAACTATCGCAGCCCAAAGAACCCTTCTGGGTTCGCTTCCGACCCGACGGAAGGGGCCTATGAACTAAATGCCCTAAGTTTTTGAGGGCTTTTAACAATGCAATACAAAAGTGAGTTGAAGGAGAATATCTGTCGTTATGCTTCTTGCGGCACTAGTGAAATTGGGAAACGAAATTAATTAAGTTGAGCTATTTATTTAGAAATCGATGGAAATAAACGCCCAAAATGGCCGTAGGTTCAATTTTTTAGGTTGTGATATTATATCGACTCAATATTCCAGCAAATCAATTAACGTAGCGCTATTGGACGACGGTCATTAATCTTAGTAAAGTCAGATATTCTGAATTAAAATTATTCGCGTGAGTTTCTTATCACAGGTTAGGCTAAGTCTGTTTCATTAACTGCTAAAATTGATTACAACAAAAAGGAACTTATCCAGCGATACTTGGTGGAATTTCATGTTAAATAACGTTAAAAACACAAAACTTGTACAATTCCACAAAAAATATATGCACACAGTTGATATATACACCGGTTTCGGCGGTGATTACGCCATCCTCAGAACTGGGAAAGAAACCTGGAGCAAAGTATTAAATAGTAAAAAGAGTGGGGGAGAGTAAGGAAGACTTGGAGGGAAAGAGTCATGAAACTAGGAGAAAAATGGGGGTAATGGTAGTCATTGTTTTGCAGAGGGAGGGGGGGACGAGTGGGGAAGAAGTGCCATTAGGAGTGGAGAGGGATTGCTTTCGAACGTAAACTCGTTGGCCAGTTGGAAATTATGGCGTTTGTGGAGGTGAACAGGACAGTCGCACTTTGCCGATCACCTTCTAGAACAGAATCACTCCTCCTCCTTTTCTCCAATTATTTTACATCGGGGTGTCAAAGGGAGGAAACTTAATATCTTAGAGGAATTTCAAATTCACCTCCACAAACGCCATAATTTCCAACTGGCCAATGAGTTTACGTTCGAAAGTAATCCCTCTCCACTCCTAATGGCACTTCTTCCCCAATCGTCCCCCCCTCCCTCTGCAAAACAATGACTATCCCTTACAATTACCCCCATTTTTCTCCTAGTTTTATGACTCTTACCCTCCGAGTCTTCCTTACTCTCCCCCACTCTTTTTACTATTTAATACTTTGCTCCAGGTTTCTTTCCCAGTTCTGAGGATGGTGTAATCACCGCCGAAACCGGTAAACTGTGTGCATATATTTTTTGTGGAATTGTACAAGTTTTGTGTTTTTAACGTTATTGATTACAACATATGTGAAACAAAACGTACACAAAGAAGACAACTCTTGTAGAATGATACTTTATTGATAAAAATTGGAAAGAGAAAATGTTTGTGGTAAAAAATCTTTGCAGCTTAATTCTGATGAAGAAAAAACCCACAATGCGGGAAAACACCCACACAAGAAGGGGGTGAAAAAAAACCCGCGAAAACACAGGCTATGTAAACATTAAAATGATAAAAAATAAGATACTTAATAATATTTATGAATCCTTAAGTTAACAAACAAAAATAAAAAAATATGAACTAAA
Organism: Sympetrum striolatum; assembly: GCA_947579665.1. Lineage (NCBI taxonomy): Eukaryota > Metazoa > Arthropoda > Insecta > Odonata > Libellulidae > Sympetrum > Sympetrum striolatum. Next base: position 18,744,331 of record OX388352.1, on the reverse strand, counting down.
TGTTAAAATTAGCGTTCTGAATTCAACAATAAACATGACAAAAATATCAATGTCTTTCAAAATATATTACTTTGTGCATCAGTTATCGCAAATTCCTCGTAAGCCCCCTTATTCTCCTCTTCCGTCACTCGTTTCGTTGAAAATCATTTAAACCCGAAGATCAAAGAAAAGATAAAAATGTTATTCAGGTGTATAAGGAGTAAAATTTACCCTGTGAAAACACGCATTTCGTATTGTAGATCAGAAATAGGGGAGACCGGGGCTGGTTGGCCCGTTTTTTTTATTTATTTTATATTATTTTTGTGTACATATTTAAACTTATGAAATTATTGCTAAATTTTAGATGCATTCTTACTGAATCTGTATGGCAATTATTAATTTTGAAAATATGGGTTAAAAATTAAAAAATATAATGATTACTGGATGTATGTCGGGTGGGCCAATCAGCCCCTACATCAGGGTAGGTTGGCCCAGAGGCAGGAGCACGTTGACCCATACAATCTTTTGATAAGTTAAACTAATATAACTTTAGGAAATCGAAATAAAACTAATGGTTATCAGTTAAGACCTTAAAAGGCTACAGAATTATGCAAGCAAAAGTGGAAGCAAACAATAAATACATTGCCACATCTAATAATAAATCAAAAGCTTTATGGAAAGTAATCAAGGCTGAGACTCAACTTAAGTCTGAAAGCTGCTTAACAAATATGTCTCCTGATAACTTCAATGATTATGTTACCAATGTAATTGAAAAGTTAATTGAAGGCTCTAACATAAAACAGCACAATGTATTATAGTATAATATATCTAATAGTTTAATTACTCCAACTCAAAGTCATTTTACTTAGCACCTGTAACTGAAAAAGAAATATTCAATATAATTGCCTCGTTAAAAACCAGTAACTGCTGTGATATATATGGCATGAATTCAAAGCTGTTAAAAGGCATAGCACATGCTATAGCATATCCTCTAACCAAAGTTATTAATCAGATATTTGAATCTGGTAATTATCGAGAACAATTAAAAATCACAAAAGTTATTCCAATTCACAAAAATGATGAGAAAAATGACCCTTCAAGCTACATGCCCATATCAATAATTCCTGTCTTTTCTCAAATAATAGAGAAAACACTATTTTCAAGAATATGTATTACTTTGAAAAGAACAATCTAATAAGTCCCACACAATTTGGTTTCCTGAAAGGCAGAGGAACCATAGAATGTGTCATGTGAATAATCAGTGATATACATTGTTCCTTTGAAAGCAATGAAACTACTCTAGTTTCCTTCAGTGACTTGTGTGTCTATAAACAACAAGCTATGTAGTAAAAAACTAGTAAAATATGGAAATTAATATAATGCGTCAGAAAGGAAATAATTTAACAATGACTCAAAGCAACTAACCGTGCCAACCAACCCCTTCGTTGTTGGTTGGCAGTTTAGGTCGATTGTCGATCGATTATGACTTTGATGCAACCTCGACCTATTGAAAACGGCTAAGAACAATTTTTTTGCTGTATCATTACTCTAATGTATGTTATAATGTGAATATAATGTAAAGTTTGACGTTGAAAAAAGCATAGACCACACAGCATGTATCACTTATTCATAATTGATGAATACCTATACATAGAGAAACATGTCTCTCATACATAGTGATTGGAGAAATATCCTATGTTTTTTCGAATTAAGAAAAATTCAGAAGAAATACTGAAATATTTCGAAAATACGCCCATTATTCGCCGATTTTTCCATATTTTTCAAGAGATAGTGTTTTATATACAATATGAAAAAAGCAAGTTTATATATTCATTACCATTTCAATTTCGACAATGGGTTCTTGAATTTTAATACGGAAAAATCAGCGAAGAATGGGCGTAGTTTTCGAAATTTTTCAGTTTTTTGACTGTATTTTTCTAAATTCGAAAGAACCTAGTAAAATTTGAACACAATATAAAGACTAGTTTCTTTCATATTCCAAACAACAATTTCTGTTTTTCGAATGAACGAACGATTGAATGAATGAACAATTGAACGAAGGAACGCACGAAAAACCGAAAGAACGAACGATATAACTTTGTCAGTTTTCTGCTGTATCATAGCTAAAATTCGAGAAATTCTAGTAGACAAACCGTATTATCCTCATTTGACTAAATAATATCTAAAAAAACAACGAAAAGGGATAAAATTAGCAAAATGAATTTTTTTTCCATAATTTGCCTTTATTATTGTCATTTTGTAAAGATAATATATAAAATAGCAAAGAAAAGGGATAATTTTAGCGAAATTTCAATTTTTATCCTCTATTTTTCCGATTTGGCAAAATAGAGTGCGTCTGTTCGTCCATGCGTCTGTTCGTCCGTGCGTCTGTACGTCCGTGCGTATGTTCGTCCGTGTGTCTGTTATATTTTGCCAGAGAAACTGTACGTTTTCTTAACAAAATGAAAAAAATCTAGCTTATATCTTCATGTCTATTCAATTTCGAGGATTGGTATTCGAATGCTTGGAAGAATACTCTATGCGTCGATCGTAAGGAGGTCTCAGGGAGGACAAGAGTCATAACAGAGGAAGAGGATCGGCGTATTGTCGATCACATACTGCTGAATTCATTTTCAACAGCAGAGGAGGCGAGGTAACAAAACGACGTATTTAATTACTGCATCATATGTCAGTGGGTTTCTTCCCTCTTCGTGGTATATTTTATGGAAATGTATTCGCTATAATTTTCAACTAGACATGCTGTTGGACTAAATATCAGCCATGATACTGTCCGCCGGGGACTGCGTTTCCATCGGCTGGAAGCCAGATGTGCAGCAGTAAAAGAGATAAAAACCTGTGTATCATTTTTCCATGACAGAATGAGATATTACCTTGGAGTAGCATTTATGAGGTTACTGACCAAAATACGTATGTCTGTTCGTCCGAACAGATGAACAGACGTACGGATGAACAGAAGCACGGACGAACAGACGCACGGACGAACATACGCACGGACGAACAGACGCACGGACAAAAAGACGCACGGACGAACAGACGCACGGTCGAACAGACGCACGGACAAACAGAAGCAAGGACGAACAGACGCACTCTAATTTGCCAAAAATTCAAGAACCCATAGTCGAAATTGAAATCGTAATGAATATATAAACTTGCTGTTTTCATATTGTATATAAAACACTATCTCTTGAAAAATATGGAAAAATCGGCGAATGGGCGTATTTTCGAAATATTTCAGTATTTTTTCTGAATTTTTCTAAATTCGAAAAACATATGATATTTTTCCAATCACTATGTATGAGAGACATGTTACTCTATTCATAGGTATTCATCAATTATGAATAAGTGATACATGCTGTGTGGTATATGCTTTTTTCCCTCTTCCCATTTCTTTATCAGACTTTGGCTTTAGTGTAATCGTTTATCCTTTTTCCGTTTACGTATTTCCGTAATAGGAATTTTCCGGAATTTGATAGCATTTAGCTTTAATACAGCAATAAAACTGAATAAATTCATTTGTTGGATCCTTCTATCTTCCGTTCGTTTGTTTATTCTAAAAACAGGAATTTTTGCTGAATATATGAAGCGTTCTTGCTTATATCTTCAATACAAGACCAAATTTTACTAAGTTTTGTCGAATTTTAGCTAAAATACAGACAAATACTGATAAATTTCGTTCGTACGAAAGGTTATTCCTTTTATTCATTCCTTCTGTCGATCGTTCTTTCGTTCAAATATTGGTTCGTTGGTTCGTTCGCTGGTTCTTTCATATTAAAAAAATATTTCGTTCTTTAGTATAGTTCTAATTTAGTTCGTTCGTTCTTTTTTAAAACATGAATTCTTGTTCAAAATATGAAACTAACATGCTTCGATCCTCATAACGAGACGAAATTAAACCATATTTAATCGAATCTTAGGAATCATACAGCCAAAAAAATTAATAATTTCTATAGTCCTATCAGTATTTGCCGATTCGCCCGTACTTTGCTTACAAGAAATAATTTTTTGTTTCAAATTTGAAAGCTCTCATATATTCATTCAAAACTATTTCAATTTTGACTAGGTTTTTTTGAAGTTTAGGTAAAATATAGACGAAAAACTGAAATGTTTTGAAAGAATGCATTTTCGTTAGAGGAGTTTTCTGGAATAGGATAGCAAAGGTGAAATCTTAGTGAACAATATGATGAGATCACGTTTAGATCTTCAAGACGGTTACAAATTTGACTACGTTTTCTCGAATATCAGGAAATTACAACAAAAATAATGAAAAATTACGATAAAACACAAATTATTCACCAATATTTCCGTAATTTACTAACAACAGTGGAAAATTTGTTCGAAATATAAAATAATATTTTTACATCTTCAAAACAGGTCCATATTCTTCTAGGTTTTCCAAAATTCTAGCAAAAATACCGCCAAAAGAATAAAAGAAAATTTAGTTCGTTTGTTAGTCTGTTCGTTTGTTCGTTCTATAAACTGAAGTTTGTGTTCGAAATACGAAACTAAGGCAAAAGAGAGAAGAAAATAAAATTGCGTTGAAATCATCCCTTTTTATTGTTTTTATCGATATTATCTAGACCAAATGACGAAAATTAAAGCAAAATAAAATAATAAGATTGATATTTTGCTAAAAACATCACTTTTCGTTCCTTATATCGATTTTATCTCGACAAAATAACGAAATTAATTCAGAATAGAGTGAAGTAATATAAATTTCGCCAACAACTTCCGTTTTCGTAACTTTTTTCGATATTAAATCGACAAAATGATGATAATAAAGACAGAATAAAAGAATGAAATTGAAATTTTGCTAAAATTCCCTTTTTTAAACCAATTTTCGATATTATTTCGACAAAATAAGAATAATAAAGGAAAAATAGAGGATAAAAATTGAAATTTCGCTGAAATTATCCCTTTGCATTTGCTATTTTCTTTATTGCCTCTACAAAATGACAATAAAGAACTCAAATTATGGAAAAAAATTTCATTTTGATTATTTTATCCCTTTCCGTTTCTTTTTTCGATATTATTTAGTCAAAATGAGGATAATACGGTTTGTCTACAAGGAATTCTCGAATCTTAGCTATGATACAGCAGAACACTGACAAAGTTATATCGTTTGTTCTTTCGGTTGTTCCTTCGTTCAATTTTTCATTCATTCATTCCTTCGTTCATTCGAAAAACAGAAATTGTTATTTGGAATATGAAAGAAACTAGTCTTTATATTGTGTCCAAATTATACTAGGTTTTTTCGAATTTAGAAAAATACAGTCAAAAAACTGCAAAAATTTCGAAAACTAAGCCCATTCTTGGTCCGATTTTTCCTTATTTTGCCAGAGTAACTGTACGTTTTCTTAACAAAATGAAAAAAATCTAGCTTATATCTTCATATCTATTCAATTTCGAGGATTGGTTCTCGAATGCTTGAAAGAATACTCTATGCGTCGATCGTAAGGAGGTCTCAGGGAGGACATGAGTCACAACAGAGGAAGAGGATCGGCGTATTGTCGATCACATACTGCTGAATCCATTTTCAACAGCAGAGGAGGCGAGGTAACAAAACGACGTATATCCTACTGCATCCTATGTCAGTGGATTTCTTCCCTCTTCGTGGAATATATTATGGAAATGTATTCGCTATAATTTTCAACTAGACATGCTGTTGGACTAAATATCAGCCATTATACTGTCAGTCGGGGACTGCGTTTCCATGGGCTGGAAGCCAGATGTACAGTAGTAAAGGAGATCAAAACCTGCGAATCATTTTTCCATGACAGCATGAGATATTACCATGGAGTAGCATCTATGTGGTTATTGATAAAAATACGTATGTATGTGGAAGTATATTTTTTATTGTATATATGTATATGTATATATATATGTATATATATATATGTATCTATTAAATATAGATGCTTCTCCGGATTCATTCAAGGATATAGATAGATAGATAGATAGATAGATAGATAGGATACTAATTCACAGCCTAAACTAGAAGCGTCATCGATTTGAAATTTTTACGACGTATTGGCCATAACGTATAACCGCCAGAAAAATTGCGATTTTAAACCTCAGTGTCATGGGTTCGATTCCAGAGGGCCCCAAAGTCGCGATTTTCCCCATAAGAATACATGGCGGGGATTTTCGAAATTTTTTTTGAGGCACTTCCCGGAAAAGGAGAGAGTTGAAATTCGAGGGAACGCTAGAAGCCGTGCATATCCAACGAAAATCCAAAAGACATTACCGAATATGGTCCATGGTTCGATGCTAGGTCGGGGCAAAAATCGGCCGTTTAAAATGCATTGTGGCGAATTTGAAGATTTTTTTTGGATACTTTCACGATAACATGGATACTTGAAACTCGGCACATGGATATATATGTTTAATATATTTCATAATTATATTTTATATGTTCGCTGATGGTCCTTGGTTCGATCCCAGAGGGCCATTTGCACTTCTCAATGCATTTCTTACGGAGATAACGGAAACAAAATTAAGGTACTTCCCGGCATGCTATCGACATCAAACTTTGCATGATAGAAATGCCAGTCCTTACAAATCCAACTGTGCATTCACATTTATCAATGTGTCCTGGGTTCGACACCAGGTGTCTCTTCAATCAGAAGTTGATCCGATTTTTAGGAATTATTTTAAAATATTTTCCCAATAATATAGAAACTTGAAATTCGGCATCTACATAGAGATCATTAATAAATTTCAGAAACATGTTTTAGATTTCCAAGATCGTCCTTGGTTCGAGTCCAGAGAGCCATTATCATTCGTGAAAATTAGAACGGCTTTTGAGGCAGATTTAGCCAATATTTCTGCTTGAATTTTCTCACATAGTTAGAGATGGTGATCTTCAATTGTGCTGCATAGTAAGTTCAAAGTAAAGACCCGGGTTCGATGCCAGACGGTAAAATGTATGAGAATTTTAAGAAAAATTTTAATCCTTTTTTTTTCTTTTGAAGACCGTCCCAATATGATGCCAATGTGAAATTGGTATTGCCGATCTGCTTGCAGTATGCAAGCTACATTTTACTCGTATATATATATATATACGAGTAAAATGTAGCTTGCATACTGCAAGCAGATCGACAGCACTTATTTCATATGGGCATCATATTGGGACGGTCCTAAAAAGAAAAAAAGATTAAACATATTCTTAAAATTCGCTGCAATTTAATCGTCTGGCATCGAACCCGGGTATTTCTGGTGATACGTCCAATGCAGTACAACAGCAAATCACCACCTCTAACTATGTGTGAAAATTCAAGCAGAAATGTTTGTTTCAACTGCCCTAAAGGACGTCCTACTTTTCCCTTATATTCCTTATGAGAGAAATTTTTATGTGCTCTGGCATCGAACCCTGGTACAGCAATGTAATATCTAATTTTTTTTCTTAAACCAAGTCTTAATATACATCTTCTAGCAAAGCAAGATTTTCCTATTATTTCGATTAATACATCAAAATAAATAATGAAAACTAACTCAATGCATTTTAAATGGGGGATATATTTACCATCTGGCTTCGAACCCGGGTCATTCTGGTAATATTTTCTATGCAGCACTAAAGAAGATCACATCCTTTAACCATGTGAAAAAATTCAAGCAGAAATATTAGGTGCAACTGCCTCAAATGACGTCCTACTTTTCCCTTATATTCCTTAAGAGAGAAACTTTTATTTGCTCTGGCATCGAACCCAGGAACAGTGGGGTCTTATCTACATTTTTTCATAAAACTATGCTTAATATACATCTTCCATATAAGCGAGAACTTCCTATCATTTCGATAAGTGCATGAAAAAAATTAATGAAAATCTACCTCAATGTATTTCAAATGGCCGATATTTGCATCGACCTAGCATCGAACCCAGGATATTTTCCGTAAAAGTCATTTATGTTTTCGATAGATCATGACCATATATATAGGCTCCCTGAGTTTCGATTTATTACCTATCCGAAAAGTATTTTTTTTTAATTCCTGAAAATCAAAGCAATGCATTTAAACGGGAAAAATCGGGACTTTGGGGCCCTCTGGAATCGAACCCATGACACTGAGGTTCAAAATCGCAATTTTTCTGGAGGTTATACGTTATGGCCAATACGTCGTAAAAATTTCAAGTAAATCACGCTTGTGGTTTAGGCTGTGAATTAGTATCCTATCTATCTATCTATCTATATAGGTATACGAGTAAAATGTTGCTTGCATACTGCAAGCAGATCAGCAATACTAATTTCATATCGGCATCATATCGGGACGGTCCTCAAAAGAAAAAAAAAAGTATTGAATTTTTTCCTAAAATTTGCGGAAATATCATCGTCTGGCATCAAACCCGGGTCTTACTGGTGAACCTACAATGCAGCACATTAGAAGATCACCATCACTAACTATGTGTAAAAATTCAGGCAGAAATATTGGCTACAACTGCCTCAAAAGACGTTCTAATTTCCACGAAGATAAATGGCTCTCTGGATTCGAACCAAGGACGATCATGGAAATCTAAAAAATATTTCTGAAAGTTATTTATGATCTCTATCTATATGCCAAATTTGAAGTTTCTATATTATTGGCAATGGTTTCAAAATAATTTCTAAAAATTGGATCAACTTCTGATTGCAGAGACACCTGGTGTCGAACTCAGGACACATTGATAGCTGTGAATGCACTGTTTGATTTGTATTGACTTGATCTTTATATATGCAAAGTTTGAAGTGGATATCGGGCCAGGAAGTACCTAAAATTTGTTTCCGTTATCTCCGTAAGAAATACATTGAAGAATTTAAATGGCCCTCTGGGCTTGAACCAAGAAAAAAAAAGGATTTAATTTTTTCTTAAAATTCGATGAAATTTCATCGTCTGGCATCGAACCCGGGTCTTTCTGGTAAACCTACTATGAAACACAATAGAAGATCACCATCTCTAACTATGTGTGAAAATTCAAGCAGAAAAATTGGCTATAACTGCCTCAAAAAACGTTATAATTTTCACGAATGTTAATGCCTCTCGGGACTCGAACCAAGGACGATTGTGGAAATCTAAAACATGTTTCTGAAATTTATTTATGATCTCTATCTATATGCAGAATTTCAAGTTTCTATTTTATTGTGAAAGGTTTCAAAATAATTCCTAAAAATCGGGTAAACTTCTGATTTCAGAGACACCTGGTGTCGAACCCAGGACGTATTGCAAGCTGTGAATGCACAGTTTGATTTGTAAAGACTTGCTCTTGTATCATGCAAAGTTTGAAGTTGATAGCATGCTGGAAAGTACCTAAATTTTGTTTCCGTTATCTCCGTAAGAAATGCATTGAGAAGTGCAAATGGCCCTCTGGGATCGAACCAAGGACCATCAGCGAACATAAAAAATTTAATTATGAAATATATTCATGATATCTAACCTCATGCCGAATTTCAAGTTTCCATGCCATCGGCAAATGGTCCAAATAAAATCTTAAAAATCGCCGCAATGTATTTTAAACGGCCGATTTTTGCCCCGACTTAGCATCGAACCATGGACAATATTCGAAGATGTCTTTATGATTTTCGTAAGATATCCACGGCATCTAGCGATCCCTCGAATTTCAACTCTCTACCTTTCCGGGAAGTGCTTCAAAAAATTTTCGAAAATCTTCACCATGTATCCTTATGGAGAAAATCGGGACTTTGGGGCCTTCTGGAATCGAACCCATGACACCGAGGTTCAATGTCAGCTTTTTCCTGGAGGTTACACGTTATGGCCTATACGTCGTAAAAATTTCAAGTCGTTGGCACTTGTAGAACATGGTTAGAATTTTGATCCCCTATATATATATAGGTATATCCGGAGAAACGTCTATATATAATAGATACATGAATGAATCCGGAGAAGCATCTATATATAATAGATATATATATATACGAGTAAAATGTAGCTTGCATACTGCAAGCAGATCGGCAATACTAATTTCATATCGGGACTGTTCTCCAACGAACAAAAAAAATTTTCAAAATATTCTTAAAATTCGCTTTTATTTTATCGTCTGGCATCGAACCCGGGTCTTACTGGTAAACTTACTATGCAGCACAATAGAAGATCAACATCTCTAACTATGTATGAAAATTCAAGCAGAAATATTGGATACAACTGCTTCAAAAGACGTTCTAATATTCACAAATGTAAATGCCTCTCTGGATTCGAACCGAGGACGATCATGGAAATCTAAAACTTGATTTTGAAATGTATCTATGATATCTAACTACATGCCGAATTTCAAGTTTCTATATTGTTGGGAAAGGGTTCAAAATTATTATTGAAAATCGGATCAGTTACTGATTGTAGAGACGCCTGGTGTCGAACCCAGGACACACTGGTAGCTGTGAATGCACAGTTAGATTTTTATGAAAGCCAAAGCTCACAAAATCTTCTCTCAATCCTCCCAGAAGAAGTAATGGCGGCGATTAAGCAGATGAAGAATGGGAAAGCAGGAGGAGCAGATGGGGTGTTAGCGGAATATCTGAAAGCTGGTGGAACAGAGATTGCTAATGTTTTAGCACAATTATTCAGTAATTGTCTAAAACAAGGAATGATTCCCAAGGAATGGAACCACGCAAGGATTGCCCTTCTGCACAAGAAAGGAAGCAAAGAAGATTTGAAGAACTATCGCCCCATTAGCCTCCTTCCAGTTGTCTACAAAACATTCATGAGGATAATAGCGGAACGTCTTAAGATGACCCTGTCTTCAGCCCAGCCTAGAGAACAAGCGGGATTCCGGAAAGGCTTCAGCACTATGGACCACATCCACACATTACAGGAAATTATAAACAGAACGAATGAATACGAGATGCCACTCGTCCTTTGCTTTGTAGATTATGAACAGGCCTTCGACTCGGTAAGTACCTCCTCCACTCTGAAAGCTCTGAAGAATCAAGGGATAGATTCTGAGTACATCCGCCTCTTGCGCAGTGTCTACGAGAATGCCACAGCTTCTGTAATGCTTCATGAAGAGACCGATGAATTCAAGATTGAGAAGGGAGTTCGACAAGGTGACGGTCTGTCTCCCATCTTGTTCACAGCCATTTTAGAAGAAGTTTTTAAAACCCTTGATTGGGAAGAGAAGGGGTTAAGAGTAAATGGGGAGTACATCAGTCACCTCCGTTTTGCAGATGATATAGTTCTCTTTGCAGCTAACGCAGAAGATCTAACTTCAAGACTTGAAGAGCTAAACACAGCAGGACAGAAGATAGGACTCAGGATAAACCTAACAAAAACAAAGGTAATGTATAATTCTTTTACAGTGCAAGAGCCAGTCAAACTTCAAGGAAAACCTCTGGATGTTTGCTTGGAATACACATACCTGGGACAACTTGTAACAACAGGAGAGAAAAACAGGATTAATGAAGTAAACAGAAGAATGAAACTTGGCTGGAGCGCATTTGGAAGGAACTCACACATTCTGAAGTCAAGAATGCCAATGGTTTTGAAGAGGAAGGTCTTCAACCAATGCATTTTACCTGTCTTGACCTATGGAAGTGAAACTTGGGTGTTAAATGCTGCAATAACCCAGAGACTTCAGACAACGCAAAGGAGCATGGAGCGCTGCATGCTGGGAATCACAAGAAGAGACAGGAAACGAAACACTTGGGTGAGAATGATGACTGGAGTTACAGACATAATAGATAAGGTAAGATCACTGAAATGGAGGTGGGCCGGCCATATTGCAAGAAGAAACGACAACCGTTGGACATCTGCAGTTCTCAACTGGATACCAAGAGATGTGAAGAGACCAAGAAGACGACCTATGGACAGGTGGAACAGAGACATCATCAAGTACTTAGGTGTAACGTGGCAACGAGAAGCTCAGGACAGAGAAAATTGGAAAGTACTTGGGGAGGCCTACATCCGACGTCGGATTGAAAATGGCTGATGATGATGATGATGATGATGATCTATTATATATAGATGCTTCTCCGGATTCATTCATATATCATACGAGTAAAATGTAGCTTGCATACTGCAAGCAGATCGGCAATACTAATTTCATATCGGCATCATATCGGGTCGGTCCGCAAAAGAAAATAAAAAGGATTGAAATTTTTCTTAAAATTCGCTGAAATTTCATCGTCTGGCATTGAACCCGGATCTTACTGGTGAACTTACTATGAAGCGCAATAGAAGATCACCATCTCTAACTATGTGTGAAAATTCAAGCAGAAATATTTGCTACAACTGCCTCAAAAGACGTTCTAATTTTCACGAATGTAAATGGCTCTCTGGATTCGAACCAAGGACGATCTTGGAAATCTAAAAGATGTTTCCGAAAGTTATTTATGATCTCTATTTATATGCCGAATTTCAAATTTTTATATTTTTGGGAAAGTTTTCAAAACAATTCCTAAATATCGGATCATTTCTTGATTGCAGAGACACCTGGTGTCGCGCCTAGGCCATACTGTAAGCTGTAAATGCACAGTTTGATTTGTAACGACTTGTTCTTGTATCTTGCAAAGTTTGAAGTCGATAGCATGCCGGGAAGAACCTAAATTTTGTTTCCGTTATCTCCGTAAGAAATGCATCTATTATATATAGATGCTTCTCCGGATTCATTCATATATATACCTATATAGATAGATAGGATACAAATTCACAGCCTAAACTACAAGCGTCATTGATCTGAAATTTTTATGACATATTGGCCATAACGTGAAACCCCCAGGAAAAAAGCGACTTTGATCCTCAGTGTCATAAGTTCGATTCCAGAGGGCCCCAAAGTCTCGATTTTTCCCGTTTAAATGCATTGCTTTGATTTTCGGGAATTTTTAAAAAATACTTCCGGGATTGGTAGAGAATCGAAAATCTAGGAGCCTTTATATATGGTCATGATCTATCGAAAACATAAATGAGTTTTACAGAAAATATCCTGAGTTCGATGCTAGGTCGAGGCAAAAATCGGCCGTTTAAAATGTATTGTGGCGATTTTAAAGATTTTTTTTGGACCCCTTCCCGATGGCATGGAAACTTGCAATTCGGCATGGAGTTGGAGATTATAAATATATTTCATAATCAAATTTTACATATTCGCTGTTGGTCCTTGGTTCGATCCCAGAGGGCCATTTACATTCCTCAATGCATTTCTTATGGAGATAACGGAAACAAGTTTAAGGTACTTCCCGGCATGCTATCGACTTAAAACTTAGCATGATAGAAGAAGCAGTCTTAACAAATCAAACTTTGCATTCATAGCTATCAATGTGTCCTGGTTTCGACACCAGGTGTCTCTGCAATCAGAAGTTGATCCGTTTTTAGGAATTATTTTGAAACCTTTCCCCATAATATAGAAACCTGAAATTTGGCATATAGATTAAGATCAATAATAAATTTCAGAAACATTTTTTAAATTTCCAAGATCGTCCTTGGTTCGAGTCCCGAGAGCCATTTACATTCGTGAACATTAGAGCGTCATTTGAGGCAGTTGTAGCCAATATTTCTGCTTGAATTTTCACACATAGTTAGAGATGGTGATCTTCTATTGTGTTTCATAGTAGGTTTTCCAGTAATACCCGGGATCGATTCCAGGCGATGAAATTTCAGCGAATTTTAAGAAAAAATTAAATCCTTTATTTTTCTTATGAGGACCGTCCCGATGTGATGCCGATATGAAATTAGTATTGCCGATCTGCTTGCAGTATGCAAGCTACATTTTACTCGTATATATATATAGATATCTATTATATACGAGTAAAATGTTGCTTGCATACTGCAAGCAGATCGACAACACTAATTTCATATCGGCATTATATCGGGACGGTCCTCAAAAGAAAAAAAAGGATTGAAAATATTCTTAGAATTCGCTTCAATTTAATCGTCTGGCATTGAACCCGGGTCTTCCTGGTGAACTTACTATGCAGCATATCAGAAGATCAACTTCTCTAACTATGTGTGAAAATTAAAGGAGAAATATTGACTGCAACTGCCTCTAACGACGTTCTACTTTTCAAGAACCCGGGTCTAACTGGAAAACCACTATGAAACACAATAGAAGATCACCATCTCTAACTATGTGTAAAAATTCAAGCAGAAATATTGGCTACAACTGCCTCAAAAGACGCTCTAATGTTCACGAATGTAAATGGCTCTCGGGACTCGAATCAAGGACGATCTTGGAAATTTAAAAAATGTTTCTGAAAGTTATTATTGATCTCAATCTATATGCCAAATTTCAAGTTTCTATATTATTAGGAAAGGTTTCAAAATAATTCCTAAAAATCGGATCAACTTCTGATTGCAGAGACACCTGGTGTCGAACCCAGGACACATTGATAGCTATGAATGCATAGTTTGATTTGTTAAGACTGGTTCTTCTTTCATGCTAAGTTTTAAGTCGATAGCATGCCAGGAAGTACCTAAAAATTGTTTCCGTTATCCCCATAAGAAATGCATTGTGGAGTGCAAATGGCCCTCTGGGATCGAACCAAGGACCATAAGCGAATACAAAAAATTTTATTATGAAATATATTTATGATTTCTAACCCCATGCCAAATTTCAAGTTTCCATGCCATCGGGAAGGGGTCCAAAAAAAATCTTAAAAATCGCCACAATGCATTTTAAACGGCCGATTTTTGCCCAAACCTAGCATCGAACCCCGGATATTTTCCGTAAAACTCATTTATGTTTTCGATAGATGATGACCATATATATAGGCTCCTTGAGTTTCGATTCTCTACCTATCCGGAAAGTATTTTTTTTTAATTCCCGAAAATCAAAGCAATGCATTTAAACGGGAAAAATCGGGACTTTGGGGCCCTCTAGAATCGAACCCATGACACTGAGGTTCAAAATCGCAATTTTTCTGGAGGTTATACGTTATGGCCAATATGTCGTAAAAATTTCAAGCCATTGTCGCTAGTGGTTTAGCCTGTGACTTTGTATCCTCTCTCTATATATATATATATGAATATATGAATATATATATGATATATGAATGAATCCGGAGAAGCATCTATACATAATAGATAGATGCTTCTCCGGATTCATTCATGTATCCATATATATATCTATTATATATAGACGCTTCTCCGGATATACCTATAAGTTATATATATATACGAGTAAAATGTAGCTTGCATACTGCAAGCAGATCGACAACAATAATTTATAATCGGCATTATATCGGGACGGCCCTACAAAGAAAAAGAATGGGATTGAAAATATTCTTAAAATTCGCTGCAATTTAATCGTCTGGCATTGAACCAAGGCCTTCCTGGTGAACCTACTATGCAGCACAAAGGAATATCACCATCTCTTACTATGTGTGATAATTCAACCAAAAATATTGGCTCTTACTGCCTCAAACGACGTCCTACTTTTCAATTATGTAAATGGCTCTCTGGATTCGAACCAAGGACGATCTAGGAAATATTAGAACATGTTTTGGAAATCTTTGTATATTCTCTCTCTATATATCTAAATTCATCTTTTAATATTATTGGGAAGGGGTTTAAATTAATTCTTAAAGATCGGATAATTTACTGATTTTAGAGACGCCTGGTGTCGAACCCAAGAAATATTGGTAGCTGTGAATGCACGGTATGACTTATTAGGACTTCATATTATTTCATGCTAAGTTTAAAGTCGATATCCTATCGGGAAGTACCTAAAACTTTTTTCTGTTATCTCCATAAGAAATGCATTGCGGAATGCAAATGGCTCCCCGGTACCGAACCAAGGACCATCAGCAAATAAGTAAAATTGGATTATGAAATAAATTTATGATCTCTAACTCCATGCCGAATTTCAAGTTTCCTTGCCATCGGGAAAGGGTCCAAAAAAAATCTTAAAAATCGCTACAATGCATTTTAAACGGCCGATTTTTGCCTCGACCTAGCATCGAACTCAGGATATTTTCGGTGAAACTCATTTATGTTTTCGATAGATCATGACCATATATATAGGCTCCATGAGTTTTGATTCTCTACCTATCCGGTAAGTATTTTTTTAAAATTCCCGAAAATCACGGCTATGCATTTAAACGGGAAAAATCGGGACTTTGGGGCCCTCTGGAATCGAACCAATGACACTGAGGTTCAAAATCGCAATTTTTCTGGAGGTTACACGTTATGGCCAATATGTCGTAAAAATTTCAGGTCAATGACGATTGTGGTTTAGCCTGTGAATTTGTATCCTCGCTATCTATTATATATAGATGCTTCTCCGGATTCATTCATGTATCTATTATATATAGATGCTTCTCCGGATTCATTCATGTATCCATATATATATCTATATATCTATTATATATAGACGCTTCTCCGGATATCTATTATATATAGACGTTTCTCCGGATATACCTATATATATATATCTATATATATATAGATGCTTCTCCGGATTCATTCATATATCATATATATATATAGAGAGGATACAAATTCACAGCCTAAACCACAAGCGTCATTGACTTGAAATTTTTACGACATATTGGCCATAACGTGTCACCGCCAGAAAAATTGCGATATTGAACCTCAGTGTCATGGGTTCGATTCCAGAGGGCCCCAAAGTCCCGATTTTTCCCGTTTAAATGCATTGCTTTGATTTTCGGGAATTAAAATAAAATACTTCCCGGATAGGTAGAGAATCAAAACACAAGGAGCCTATATATATGAACATGATCTATCGAAACCATAAATGAGTTTTACGGAAAATATCCCGGGTTCGATGCTAGGTCGGGGCAAAAATCAGCCGTTTAAAATGTATTGTGGCGATTTTTAGGATTTTTTTTGGACCCCTTTCCGAATGCATGGAAACTTGAAATTTGGCATGGGGTTAGAAATCATAAATATATATTTCATAATCAAATTTTACATATTCGCTGATGGTCCTTGGTTCGATCCCAGAGGGCCATTTGCACTCCACAATGCATTTCTTATGGGGATAACGGAAACACATTTTAGGTACTTCCCGGTATGATATCGACTTCAAACTTTGTATGAAATTAGATCAGGTCCTAACAAGTAATTTTGTGCATTTACAGCTTCCAATACGTCCAGGGTTCGACACCAGGCGTCTCTACAATCAGTCACTGATCCGATTTTTAAGAATTATTTTGAACCCCTTCCCAATAATATTAAAACTTGAAATTCGGCATATATATAGAACTTATAGATACATTTCGAAAACATATTTTATAGTTCCTAGATCGTCCTTGGTTCGAATCCAGAGAGCTGTTAACATTCGTGAAAAGGTCTTCGTTTGAGGCAGTTGCAGCCAATATTTCTGCTTGAATTTTCACACGTATTTAGAGAAGATGATCTTCTGATGTGCTGCATAGAAATTTCACCAAAAATACCCGGGTTCGATGCCAGACGATTAAATTAAAGCGAATTTTAAGAATATTTTCAATCCTTTTTTTCGTTTCCGGGACCGTCCCGATATAATGCCGTTATGAAATTAGTGTTGTCGATTTGCTTGCAGTATGCAAGCTACATTTTACTCGTATATCTTATATCTATTATATATAGATGCTTCTCCGGATTCATTCATATATATAGCTATATAGATAGGATACAAATTCACAGGCTAAACTACAAGGGTCATTGCCTTGAAATTTTTATGACGTATTGACCATAACGTGAAACCCCCAGGAAAAAAGCGTTTTTGATCCTCAGTGTCATGGGTTCGATTCCCGAGGGCCCCAAAGTCCCGATTTTTCCCGTTTAAATGCATTGCCGTGATTTTCGGGAATTTAAAAAAAATACTTTCCGGATAGCTAGAGAAATAAAACTCAAGGTGCCTATATTTATGGTCTTGGAATTTCGAAAACATCAATGACTTTCACAAAAAATATCCTGGGTTCGATTCTAGGACGATGCAAAGACCTGCCCTTTAAAATACATGGGAGCAGTTTTTCATTATTTTTTTTATGCACTTCTCGAAATAATAGGAAGTTCGTGCTTAGCCGGAAAGTGTAAGGTAAGAATTGGTTTAAGAAAAAAATTTTCATAAGACCGTACTATTCCTGGGTTCGATGCCAGAGCACAATAACGTTTCTCTCATAAGGAATATAAGGGAAAAGTAAGACTTCGATTGAGGCAGTTGCAGCCAATATATCTGCTTGAATTTTCGCACATAGTTAAAGATTGATATCTTCTATTATGTCGCATAGGTAATTTCACCAGAAAGACCCGGGTTCGATGCCGGGCGGTAAATATGTCTCCCGTTTAAAATACATTGGGTTAGTATTTCATAATTTTTTTGATGCACTTATCGAAATGATAGGAAGTTCGTGCTTGGCTGGAAGATGTATGGTTAAAATTGAATTAAGAAAATAATTTTTATAAGACCGAACTATTCCTGGGTTCGATGCCAGAGCACATTAACATTTCTCTCATAAGAAATATAAGGGAAAAGTAGGACGTCGTTTGAGGCAGTTGCAGATAATATTTCTGCTTGAATTTTCACAGATAGTTAGAGATGGTGATCTTCTATTGTGCTGCATAGTATGTATCACCAGGAAGACCCGGGTTCGATGCCGGACGAATAAATTGCAGCGAATAATCAGAATATTTTCAATCCATTTTTTTTTCTTTTGACGGCCTTCCCGATATGATGCCGACATTAAATTAGTGTTGTCGATCTGCTTGCAGTATGCAAGCTACATTTTACTCGTATATATATATAGATAGGGGATCAAAATTCTAACCATGTTCCACAAGTGCCAATGCCTTGAAATTTTTAGGACATATTGGCCATAACGTGTAACCTCCAGGAAAAAGCCGACTTTGAACCTCGGTGTCATGGGTTCGATTCCAGAAGGCCCCAAAGTCGTGATTTTCCCCATAAGATTACATGGCAGGGATTTTCGAAAATTTTTTTGAGGCACTTACCGGAAAAGGAGAGATTTGAAATTCAAGGGATCGCTAGATGCCGTGCATATCTAAAGTATACCATTAAGACATCTACGAATATTATCCTTGGTTCGAAGCCAGATGGTAAATATATCCCCCATTTAAAATGCATTGAGTTTGTTTTTATTATTTATTTTGATATATTAATCGAAATAATAGGAAAATATTGCTTTGCTAGAAGATGTATATAAAGACTCGGTTTAAGAAAAAAATTAGGTATTACCATGCTGTACCAGGGTTCGATGCCAGAGCACATTAAAATTTCTCTCATAAGGAATATATGGGAAAAGTAGGACGTCCTTTAGGGCAGTTGAAGCCAACATTTCTGCTTGAATTTTCACACATAGTTAGAGGTGGTGATTTGCTGTTGTACTGCATTGGACGTATCACCAGAAAGACCCGGGTTCGATGCCAGACGATTAAATTGCAGCGAATTTTAAGAATATTTTTAATCTTTTTTTTTCTTTTTAGGACCGTCCCGATATGATGCCCATATGAAATAAGTGCTGTCGATCTGCTTGCAGTATGCAAGCTACATTTTACTCGTATATATATATGGATACATGAATGAATCCGGAGAAGCATCTATATATAATAGATATAGAGAGGATACAAACTCACAGGCCAATCCACAAGCGTCATTGACTTGAAATTTTTACGACATATTGGCCATAACGTGTAACCGCCAGAAAAATTGCGATTTTGAACCTCAGTGTCATGGGTTCGATTCCAGAAGGCCCCAAAGTCGCGATTTTCCGCATAAGATTACATGGCGGGGATTTTCGAAAATTTATTTGAGGCACTTCCCGGAAAAGGAGAGAGTTGAAACTCGAGGGATCGCTAGATGCCCCCCATATCAAAAGAAAACCATAAAGATATCTACGAATATTATCCTAGGTTCGATGCTAGGACGGGGCAAAAGTCGGCCGTTTAAAATGCATTGCGGCGATTTTTAAGTTTTTTTTTGATCCCTTTTCCGATGGCATAGAAACTTGAAATTCGGCGTGGCGTTAGATATCATAATTATATTTCATAATCAAATTTTTTATATTCCCTTATGGTCCTTGGTTCGATCCCAGAGGGCCATTTACATTCCTCAATGCATTTCTTATGGAGATTACGGAAACACATTTTAGGTGCTTCCCGATATTATATCTACTTGAATCTTTGCATAAGATAAGATCAAGTCATTACTAATCAAACTGTGAATTCACAGCTACCAATGTTTCCTGGTTTTACCACCAGGCGTCTCTACAATCAGTAAATGATCCGATTTTTAAGAATTTTTTGGAACCATTTCCCAATTATATAGAAACTTGAAATTCGGCATACAGATAGAGATCATAAATAACTTTCAGAAAAATTTTTTAGATTTCCAAGATCGTCCTTGGTTCGAATCCAGAGAGCCATTTAAATTCGTGAAAATTAGAACGTCTTTTGAGGCAGTTGTAGCCCATATTTCTGCTTGAATTTTCACACATCGTTAGAGATGGTGATGTTCTATTGTGCTGCATAGTAAGTTCACAGTAAAGACCCGGGTTCGATGCCAGACGATGGAATTTAGGCAAATATTAAGAAAAATTTCAATCTTTTTTTTCTTTTGATGGCCGTCCGGATATGATGCCGACATAAAAAATAGTGTTGCCGATCTGCTTGCCGTATGCAAGCAACATTTTACTCGTATATATATATGGATACATGAATGAATCCGGAGAAGCATCTATATATAATAGATATTCATCTATTATATATAGATGCTTCTCCGGATTCATTCATATATATACCTATATAGATAGATAGGATACAAATTCACAGCCTAAACTACAAGCGTCATTGATCTGAAATTTTTATGACATATTGGCCATAACGTGAAACCCCCAGGAAAAAAGAGACTTTGATCTTCAGTGTCATAGGTTCGATTCCAGAGGGCCCCAAAGTCCCGATTTTTCCCGTTTGAATGCATTGCCGTGATTTTCGGGAATTAAAAAAAAATACTTTCCGGATAGGTAGAGAAGTAAAACTCAAGGTGCCTATATATATGGTCTTGGACTTTCGAAAACATCAATGACTTTTACAAAAGTTATCCTGGGTTCGATGCTAGGACGATGCAAAGATCTGCCCTTTAAAATACATGGGAGCCGTTTTTCATTATTTTTTTTAGATGCACTTATCGAAATGATAGGATGTTCGTGCTTGGCTGGAAGATGTATGGTACGAATAAGTTTTAGAAAAAAATTTTCATAAGACCGTACTGTTCCTGGGTTCGAAGCCAGAGCACAATAACGTTTCTCTCATAAGGAATATAAAGGAAAAGTAGGACGTCATTTGAGGCAGTTGTAACCAATATTTCTGCTTGAATTTGCATACGCAGTTAGAGATGGTGTTTTTCTTTTGTGCTGCATAGAAAGTATTGCCTGAAAGACCCGGGTTCGATGCCGGGCGGTAAAAATATCACCCATATATAATACTATGGGGTATCTTTTCATAATTTTTTTATGCATTTATCGATATGTAAGGGAGCTCTTGCTTAGATGGAAGATGTATATTAACACTTTGTTTAAGAAAAAAAATAGATAAGACCATGCTGTTCCTGGGTTCGATGCCAGAGCACATTATAATTTCTCAAATAAGGAGTGTATGTGAATAGTA